>JAYJMB010036946.1:0-33830 GCA_036873735.1 Pouteria campechiana | reverse complement strand
CCCCCAAATGTAGCCACTTGTAAGTGGCTGCGTTTGGGTCACATGCAGCGACTTGCAAGTGACTACGTCTGGCGCCCCCCCCCCAAACGCAGCCACTTGCAAGTGGCTGCATTAGGTACCCTTTTGGTGTAGTGTTAGGAAAGACATTCCCAACCTCTTCTAAGTTAGTTTTTCTAGTTTTGTTTAGTGAGATCCATCCTTATTATTATTATTATTATCATTATTATTTTCTTATTGAGTTTGTTGAAATACATTTTTGTGGTAATATTGAAATCCTCTAGTTTTTACTAGGGAGGAACATATTTTGTGATCACATTATTCTATAGTGGAAGTTTTTGATTGGACTAGGTCCTGTAGTTTTTTCCTTAACATTGAGTGATTTTCAAAATTAAAGTTCTTATGTGTTTGTCGGTTAGATCTATTTGGGTGATTGATTAGTGTTGATTGGATTTGTGATTGCCTATTTAATTTACGTGAAGAGGGGTAATTTATTCCAAAAATGGTATTAGAGTAGGGTTCATTGTTTGATGATTTCTTGTGTAAATTAAATGGAAGAAATTTCATTCTCAATGCTCAAACTCACAACATTAAATTATTCGATATGAAAAATAAGGATGGAAGATATTTTATATTGTAAAAAGCTTTATCAACCTATCAAATTGAAAGGAGTGAAACCAGCAAATAAAACCAATGATGCTTGAGACTTATAGAAAAGCTACTAGACATATTAGACTATGGGTTGATCAAAGTGTTTTTAATCATATTCCAAAGAAAGTCGATGCATATAAATACTGAAAAAAATTAGAAGGTCCTTATGAATGTAAGTCAGCACAAAATAAAGCATTTCTAATTAGCAAACTTATGAATATGAAATAAAGAGATGGACATAATGTTGTAGAACATCTTAGTAACTTCTATGAAGCATTGAATGAATTATTCAGTATGAAAATTATTTTAGATAATGAAGTGCAAACATTATTTTTATGGAGTTCTTTGCCAGACAATTAGGAAAACTTGGTAGTATCTCTTAGTAATTTTGCTCCTAACGATGTTATAACCATGAATATGGTAAACGATAACATGTTCAATGAAGAGGTACAAAGGAGGGAGCAAGGAACATCCTCCTATTTAGAGGTACTTGTTAGTCATAATAGGTATTCTCGCTACAACAACAATGGTAGTGATAAGTACAGAGGGAATCGTGATAAGTCAAAAGGGAGATCAAAGTTAAGAAGTGGAATTAAGCACAAGTACTGTGGTAAGCTGAAACATATGATCAGAGAATGTAGAATGCTGAAAAGCGATGAAGATGATAAGAAGAAAAATAAAGAAAAGAAAATTAAAAATGAAGAGAAGGCAATAATTATCCTTGAAAATGATGTAGTTATTGCTTGTGATATTAGTTGTCTAGCCAATGATGTGTCTACATGGGTAATTGATTTCATAGCTTCTTCACATGTTACTCCATGTAGAGAGTTCTTCCCATCTTACACTAATGATAATCTTGGCTATGTAAAGATGAAAAGTGATGGTAAATGCAAGATTAATGGCATTGGTGATGTTTAGCTTGGATGCAAACTACTATTGAAAAATATCAAGCATGTTCTAGAATTACATTTTAATTTAATTTTTGTAGGACAATTAGACAATGAGGGGTATCATCATTATTTTAGTGAAGAGAAAAGTGAATGCAGTTGAGCATGAATCCTCCTCAGAGATATGACATAAAAGGCTTAGTTACATGAGCAGAAAAGGGCCTGAGATTCTTGCTAAGAAGCAACTTTTGCCTAATGGTATGCCATTGAAATCCTGCACTGATCGTTTAACTAGAAAACAATGTGGAGTTTTATTTTATAGATCACCTTAACGTAGAAGGAATGATATTCTTGATTTAGTTCATACTAATGTTTGCTCTATGAGTGATAAAACTTTTGGTGGTGCTATATATTTTATTACTTTTATTGATGACCATTCTAGAAAGGTTTGGGCTTATACTTTGAAATCTAAAGATGAAGTGTTAGCTTGATTCAAGCAATTCCATGCCAGTGTTGAAAGAGAAACTAAAAGGCAGTTAAAATATGTTCATGCAAATAATAGTGGTGAGTACAGAGGTCCTTTAGAAAGATATTGTAATGAACAAGGTATCAAGCTTGAGAAAATAGTTCCTAAAACCCCTCAACAGATTAGGGTAGCAAAAAGAATGAACAGAATAATTTTTGAGAGAATCAGATATATGCTCTCTCATGCAAAATTGTCAAATCCTTTTAGGGTGAGGTAATGAAAACTGTAGTAGATTTAATCAACCTTTCTCCTTCAACTCCTTTAAATTATGAGATACCAAAAAAGATTTGAAAAAGAAAATTTTAGCATAAATGTATGGTTTTGATGACAAACAAAACTTAATTAAAGATTATATTCTAATGATTAGTGTCAAGCATTTAGCGTGTAGAATCAAGTGAACATAGAAAAGATATTCCAAAATGTCGATCTGTCTGTCTGAAAAGATAAACAACTTGGGTAAGTGCAAAAGTAAAAGATGAAGTACCACTATAGTCAAAGATCAAATAAAAAAGAATCAACCATCACCATTGGCCCATCAAAGTGAAGATTATCTCTAACGAATGCAAAGCAATGTGCATACAATAAACTTCATCTATCATAAGTGAGCCATAGTTGAACAACTCACCAAGCCAATAATTGTCTGTTGAAAACAGACAAAGACGGAGCAATGAAGTTCGTCTATTCATCTACTACCTACTATAGACAATCCAATAGACAAAGGATAATTCGTTTATGCCTCAATAATTCGTCTATTACTTACAACAGACAATCCAACAAATGAAGTGTTGAAGAGAATTCATCTACACTCTTTCAACTCATCTATTACTTACAACAGACAATCTAAAAGATGAAGTGCTGAAGAGATAATTCATTTGCACTACTACAGCTCGTCTGTTACTTACAAAAAACAATTCAATAGACAAATTGTTGGAAAGATGATTCGCCTATTATGTGCAATGGACAAACTAACGGACAAAGTACTAGAAAGATAATTCATTTATGCTAACTGGATTCGTCTACTACTTATCATGGACAAAGTGGAAGACGAAGGGTCTTTATCTAATGAACAATTGGATATGTACTTTATTTGTCATAAGTGAAGACAAGCAATGGACAAACTAAATCATTAATCTTTGTCCAACATTAATGATGTCATTTCCATATTGATGAAAGAATCAACTATTAGAGCAACTCTTTGACAGATACTTATTTAGAAATAGGAAATCATCTTCTTCAAGGTCAATGCTACAGGTATTCCAGCAGACGAGGATTAAGAAAAAGTCAGAGAATTCAAATGTGTTAACCAGAATGGTCTTTTGCCATTAATGGAGTTCACCTACCCTCAATGGCTGGAATTCAAAGTGGTTATAAATGCAACATCATTGTGTCAAGAAGAGGTCTCGAAGAAAATATTCAATATCCTCTTGAGTGCATTTACTAAACTGAGCTAGAACCTTTTGCATCTTTCAAGAGTTGTGAGCCTTACATTTAACCTTCTTCAACTTTTTTTGAAGGCTCCCAACCACCTTTCGAGAAGATCAATTACTTTTGTATTTAATTTTCAAAAATCTTTCCTTATGCTTATTATGAAGTATATGTGCTTTAACTATCGATATTTACTATAATTTCCTTGAGCTTGTGGTTGAGATTGTCTGAGTGCAGACAAGAGCTATTTACCTGGGTGTACTGTGATTATGTTATAAGAGTGTTAAGAGCACTGTGTTTACGCCCCCTAGAGCTAGAATCTAGAAAAATAATGCGAGCACTATAGTTACACCCCCTAGAGCTAGAATCTAGAAGAATGTAGGGTGCATTGATTATATTTCTACTATTGGAGATAGTAGAACCCAAGACACTAAGAGGAGAGTGCTCTTGTAATAGTTGAGTAGAGTATTTACTCAAACTACTATGAAAATTCCTATATCTTATTTATTTGTGCATTGATTGAGTGATTGATTTGATTGCTAAAAAGACGCTTGATCCTAAAGGGGTTTAGCAAATTTTTAAGTACCTAATTCACCCCTCCCCTCTTGGGTATTTGCTTAAGCTTCAGGACCAATAAAAGAGATATTTCTTATGATCACTTATGAGTATTTGGTTGCAGGGCTTTTGTTCATATTCCTAAAAATGAGAGATCAAAGCTTGATGGTAAGACTAAATAGTGTGTCTTCCTTAGTTATGCACATGATGAATTCAGTTACAGATTATAGCATCTAGTTGACAAGAAAGTTATCAGAAACAGAGATGTAGTATTATTTAAAGATCAAACTATTCAAGATTTTGAGAAGACAGATAAGCCAAAGTCTACTACAGAAGACCCTGTTAATATGGATCCAGGTCCTCCACCCATAATGCATGCTAAAAATGGGGGAGATAAATAGGAAGATCATCATGGTGATGCTGTAGTTGATAATATATTAAATCAGCAAATTAGTTAGGCTTCTTTAGAACCACTAGTACAACATCAATTAAGAAGGTTTATAAGATAATGTCATCCTTCTAACAGGTATCCTGCAAATGAGTACGTGATGCTCACTGATGAAAGTGAACCACAAAGCTACAAAGAAGCAATATCTCATAAGTAGAAAGATGAGTGGATGAAAAACATGCAAGAGGAGATGAGTTCCTTGTATGAAAATCACACTTATGAGCTAGTCAAGCTAACTATGGGTAAGAGAGCACTAAAGAATAAGTAGGTCTTCAAGTTGAAAATGAAAGAAAATATCTTATAGCCAAGGTAAAAGGCATGATTGGTTGTGAAGGAATTTGGTTAGAAAAAGGGTATTAACTATCATAATATTTTCTCATTTGTGGTGAAGATGAATTCTATTAAAGTTTTTTTGAATCTAGCAACTAGCATAAATTTAGAAATTGAGCAACTTGATGTAAAAGCTACTTTTCTCCATTGCGACTTATAGGAAGAACTCTATATGGAGGAAATTGAAAGTGTCAAAGTCAACGACAAAGAAAATTTGGTGTGTAAGTTGAAAAAGAGTTTATATGGACTCAAACAAGCATCAAGGTAGTAGTACAAGAAATTTTAATTTTTCATGAGACAGCATGGGTATGATAAACTACCCCTAACCCTTATATTTTTATAAGAAAATTCTCAGCTAATGATTTTATTATCCTTTTGCTTCATATGGATGATATGATGATTATTGTTCATAATGCTAGTAAAATTGAAAGGCTACAAAATTAATTAAGTGAATCTTTTGCTATAAAGGATTTGGGATCAACTAATCAAATCCTTGGCATGAAGATTATTCATTATAAGAAGAATGGGAAGCTTTAGTTATCTTAGGGGAGATATATCGAAAAGGTGTTGGAAAGATTCAACATGAGCAAGGCGAAATCAATTTGTTTTCCACTTGCAGGTTACTTCAAATTGAGTTCTCAATAATATCCTACAAGTGAAGAAAAGAAACATGTGCCTTATAAATCTATTATGGGTAGTTTGATGTATCTCATGGTGTGTACAAGACCAGATATTACCTGTGTAGTTGGTTTGGTAAGTCAAATTCTCTCAAATCCAAGTAAAGAGCATCGATAAGTAGTAAAATAGAATATCAAGTATCTTTGAGGTACGTCTACAATTTGCTTATGTTTTGGTACTAGTAAACTTGTGCGTGAGGCATTCACAAATGCATATTAGGTTGGTGAAGTTGACTCTAGAGAGTCTACTTCAGGATAGTGACATTTGCAAGGGGAGCAGTATCATGGAAGTGTAAATTACAGAAGTGTATTGCATTGTCCATTACTAAGGTAGAGTACATTGTCATTCCTAAAGCAAGCAAGGAATTGTTATAGATGAAAAAGTTTTTCAAAGAATTAGGTATGAAGTATGATAAGTATATTTTATATTGTGATAGTCAAAGTATTATCCATCTTAGTAAAGATCATATTTTCCATTCAAGGTCTAAATATATCCAAATTCAGTATAATTGGATTCAGGATGTGCTAGAGATGAAGTTGTTTTAGCCTGAGAAAATTCATTTTGATGATAATTGATCAGATATGTGACAAATATAGTAACCAGCGAGAAGCTAATGATATGTAGAGATGTAGCAGGTCTCGTGGAGCCCTCCATGTAGTCGAAAGGGGGATATTTTTTAGGTGGTATTTTCCTCCCATATGGAGGTAGATCCACATGTAGGTGGGCCCACATGTGTACGTATCCCATGTGCTATGTGTTGGAATTATTGTATGATTTTGATGATAACAAAACTTGTCTTAAAACTTGATCTATGTTAATGATGATTTTAATCTAGGAAGCAAAAATGAAAACAAATATGTTTGGCATGAATAATCATTATTGTAACATTTTGAATGCAAGCATATTAGATAAATTATTTTAGAGAATGAAGAATTCATTATGATCTATAGTACATTAACCTTATTTATTATATGTTGGATCATAGATATATCATGTGCTTTATGAAGTTATCACTTTAAGCTTTCATTGCAAAATACAACATATGATTTATCCATGTTCTACAACTTGCGAAAATCATGTGGGGATACATATTTTGATAAGTGTGCTTCATAGAAGATATTCTTTACATAAAAAAGAAATTGTGCTTAAATGATTTATCCATACTCTACCTTATGTATCTTATATGTGGGTAAATGTATTTTGATTTATAATGAAAAATATCAAGTTAACAATGTGACAAAAGTGTAGAAATTCTCAAGAGCAGGTTCTTTGCTACAATAATTTTGCTACAGTACTTTTGATACAATGAACTCTACAATGCCAGACGAAGTGCATTGTCTAAGACGAAGTAAAGCTTCAGAGGAATTAGCAGATGAAGTAATAGATGAAATAAAAGATAAAATTTGAATTAATAAATGAAGTAACAAACAAATTGCTATAGTAACCTACTACAATACCTATAGACAAGACAATTAGCAGACAAAATAACAGATGAAGTGCTGTGGTGATATGCTACAGTAACTTTGCTACATTACCAATAAACAAACTTGTTAAGTATGTAGATTTGTCTAATACTTACTTCAGACAAAGCAGTGCTACAGTAACTCTACTATAGTACCAACAGACAAACATATTCATTTGATACTTACTTCAGATAAAGTAGTGCTATAGTGATCTGCTACAGTAATGCTACTATAGTAACTTGCTAAAGTGAAAATTCGATGTTTTAAAATATAAAAAATTCAATACTCTATAGTAGTTATATATTTTAATGATATTCTTTTAAGTAGTTCACAACTTTTCTAGATTATAAAAATAGATAATTCATTAAAGAAGAACAAAATGCTTGAAGGTTCTAAGTGTTAAACAAGAATCAAATATCAAGAACCCATTCAAATTTTCAAATGCAGGATTGCAAATATTTGTTCTAACCATCTGCCGCATTTCAGAAAGTGTAAGTTAAAAAAATTTTAAAATATGCTCAAAGATGTCAATTTGAATACTCTATTCGAAGTCTCAAGAAATAATAAAAAGATAGCAGATGGAAGAAGTTCAGAGAGCAAAACACATTTATCTAAAAATGAAAAAACTCAAATTCATCTAGAATCAACTATAAACAAAGTAGGAGACGAAGAGACTTTGTACAGCTGGAAAGAGACTTTGTCTGATATTAACTTCAGACAAATTCAATAAAGCACCGTTCAAAGTGGAACAACTAAGTTTGTTAGAATTTATTATCTTCTTTCCAAAATCAAGAATCAAGCCGGAGCTGCAGCATCTCCTCATTCATCGGTGGCGTGAACCAGCTATTCATTTTCTTCTATATCAATGTTGGCACTGCAGAATGGCTTTAAGCATATAAAAATTAATTAGAAGATGATGTTTTCAAATGAGAGATTATCAAAATAGTCTTTGACATTCATTTCCTACTCATATACTTCTGTATCTGCATTTAATGAAGTTAATCTTCCTCCAATGGCCAAGTTTTCAAGAGAGCTATTTAAGGAGAAAAGATAAGACGATTCAAAGGGGTGAAGGAATACTTTTTAGATGCACTTAACCTTATACAAATCCTTCCACCCATGGCCAGGAGCTTAAACCTTCAGTTATCTATCCTTGAGCTTAAACCTTCATATTCTTAATGGTCATTATCTTTACATTATGAGAAGATCTTCTTGTATTACTAGAGCTATAAAAGATTTCATCTTCCCAAGTGCTTCATGGTAACACTTTGTAAAGTGTATTAGTTTTTTTGTTAATATAAAAACCAGAGAGTTGGTGGTGATCTCGAAAAAATCATCAAGTTTACTAGTGACTTTCGAAACTAGTGAATTTCTTGGTGAGCTCGGGAAAATCAGAAAAGTGCTAGGAGTACTTTTGTATTTTCATTATATAAGATATAGTGGAACTCAAGGCACAATAAATGTATGCTCTTGGAAGAGTGGATGTAGGGACGGGGTTCCTGAACCACTATAAAAATTATGTTATTTATGTGTGTTTATTTATTTATTTTATTCTTTATGAACTTTACTATTTTTATTATTTATCTTATAATGCACCACACACAATCATGAAAAGAGGAAAATTTTTCAATAAGAGTTAAGTAATGAATTTTTACATACCCAATTTATCCCTCCCCTCTTGGGTTAAGCCATACTATGGGAACCAATACTATGCGCATAAGAAAAACTAATAAGGAAAATATCCTTTTCATGTGGTTATTGTGGCAACCCTTTTTATGCATGGTTTAGGACACGCGACAGCTTTGGTGTTAAGCTTTTGCTTCTAATTTTCTTCTTCTCTAAGCTTCTATAATCGGAGAAATAATTTAATCATTTTTGCATAATTCAAGCCATCAAACAAGGTATTTAGGAGAGATATTTATCCTAACATATGCCAACTTTAGCGCTAAAAGTTAAAAGTCAAACGGAGACATAGGCATTTGTGTACCACATAGAATTTCTCCTCCTTTCACAAAAGACACCACTTCAAACTTCAAAGGCAACTAAGATAAGGAAACCATTGGAGAAGCTAATGGAGATAATATAGGAAAAATTTCAAAACTTTTGGAAGGGATATATCATGCACAATCTAATACTTACTTTAATTAGAAAATTTCCCAAAAGTATATGAAAACTCATGCTCACACTAATGACTATACCCATATTATGAAGGGTGCAACGATTGCCATGTATGGAATGATCACCTCTCACAACTATTTTATTGTTATCCATATTTGAGTAGAGTACCTATTAAATTTAAGATTAATTTTGATGATAACAAACTTTGTGTATGACCTGGTTAAGAAACTAATATTCTTGCAAAGTATTGTGATAAAGAAGTTCAATAATCAAACATTTTAGGTCAAAAAAATTTAAGAGAAAAAGTGTTATAAAGTGTAATCCTTCGAGAAGAAGCAAGATTCCAAGTGTTCAAAGAGATCTAAAATGAATGGCTCAAAGTTGAGGTAGCTAAGGTGCAAGCTAAGTCAACTTAGCTAGTGACCAAAGATCAATCGCAAACTAAATCAACTTAGGGTATTGAATAATCATATAGAAAGTTAAAAAAATTTCTCAAAGGATTTTAGTTACAAGCTAATTCGACTTAGGGTGCAACCAAAGCTCAATTAACTGAGAGTTAATGACTAATAACTAATTAAATAATTTATGAAGGAATAATTCTAGAGATAAGTCTAAAGTTAAGTTGATTGAAGTCAAAAGTTGAAGCTTAATTGAAAGCTAAGTCCACTTTGGTGCAATTGATGATTTGTGAAGGAAAAATAACAATAAGAAAAATTTTAAAATTAGAATGCATTAAATATTCTCACTGGCTCTTCAACAATCCTAATTTAAGCTATATATAAGAACTTCAAACTTGAAGATTATAAGTTAATGAAGTAATTTAAAGTACTTAGATCTTCAAGAAATCAGGTCTTACATCTTTATATCAAGTTCATATGCTTAAGTGCTCAAACTTTTTTAATATCTTAAGAAGGAGCTTTACACAATCTCAAATTGAATTTTTCCTTCTTTCTTCATTTCATTTGAGGTTATATTTGTGCTTATTATAAATTTTCCTAAAAAGAAGTATTAACTCATTTACTTTTATTAAGGATTGTAAAAGGATTTGGATACCCTGTTTTATTGAGTTAGTGGAGAGGTTTTCCTTACTCTTATGATTGTAAATTATTAAAACCTTCTAGAGCTTAGATCTAGAAGATTGTTGATGAATTGTGTTGTACAAGCCTAGTGAAGCATGAGAATCTGGAAGACAATTGTGGACTATATGATTATGTATTTTCATAAGGGAATAGTAGAACCTAATATTGAAGAACCTTGAAGAGTGGAGTTAGTACTAAGAATTGGACCAAACCATTATAAATCTCCTTATATTTTCTTGTGTTCTTGTAATTCTATTTTTCTTACCTTCATATTCCTACAAAAGCATTATTATATTAGTTTCCTATACTCATTTAGGTTTTAATTTCGAACTACTCAATTCACCCCTTTTAAGATGCTTTTCATAAGCGAAACCACAATGACTACACCAGTAAACCCCTTGGCATCCTTTGACTCTCTTTTATGTTGTAAGTGACTCATATAGAGTTTCTAGAGATTATTGGAATTATTTACAAATAGTAATATTTTTTGTGGGAACGATAATTAAGAATAACCATAGATGAGGGCAATATTAAAGACAACTCAAGAGTTTTTAATTAAAACCTATTACTTGTTATACTTTTAAGGGTCGCTTAGTTAACTCTTAATGATATCCAAAGTCATATATAAATGCTGAGCATAGCACCAATATGTACAAGAGGATATGATGCATTAGATAATGTAATAGTAGTAAGACTTATTTGCATAACTCATTAATATATGCAAGTAGAATGATGGGCATAACCTCCAACACCAAGAATGAACCCAATAGGGCGGGGAGTGGGTAATAAAAGTGAGGATGGGAACAGTCACTCCTTAGGCTCTCCAAGTAAATAACTATAATTTGCAAAATGGTGAGAAGTAAGGCCGAAACTAGGAAAAACTAACATGATTAGAAGGTCCTAATAATCTTATAGTTTACAAAGGGTTGGACCTTAAAACTGGATCTATCAAAGCCAGGAATAACATTGTCCCCCTCTCCTAGGTAGACAAGTTCATTAGGGCAAGGTTCATAAGGTGATAGAATTATGCTAACAGAAGAAGGGAGTCAATTACAGCTTTAGCTCAACATTACTTAGTAGGGCATATTGGAGACCTAAGAAGTAACTCATTGGTAAAGGGAAGGAATTTAAGGGAAACATAGAACCTCCTTTCATTAAAAAGGTCATGGATGGACTACTACCCCAAGTTAAAGATACCACATCTAGAATAGTATGATGGCATGACCGACTTGGGGGATTATTTGATTTGATTCATGGATCTTATGGCACTAGTAGGAGTAAGTGACACCATCATTGTGGAGTTTTTCAATAATCCTAAAGAAAGTCATTTTAACATGGTAATAAATACTAACCTTAGGTCTATAAGGTCTTTTGATGAACTTGTAATGCTTCGAGTCTATTGAACATACTTTTGTACATACTTCACATGTGTCACTCTATTTAAAAGCATATTGTCATCCCTAATGCATATATCTCTAATGTCAGAATCATAAAATACTAATAAGGATAGATTATAATAGAGGAGATAACCATTACGTTGAGCCCCACTATCATACTGTTGAGACTCTGAGACGACATGCTCTAATGTTCAAGTCTTATAAATTGTAACAAGAGGGGAACATAAAACATTTTCAACGTTGCATTGCTCCTAATGAAAATTTTGAATGCTAAGGAAAACATGTCGTTGTAAGGCATGAGCATGTTTTGAGAGCGATAGTTGTTTATAATGTTATTTTTATTAGTTATGGAGGCTTCTTAAAACATAATGCCACTAGAGAAGCCTTTTTGCAATTCTAGTCACCAGTTATGAATTCTTTCCACTTCTCATGTGCGGAAATAAATGGAACATTATGGGACCTAAGCACCATGTGTGGGTTATCTATTTTTAGAGAGGCCTTCGATGAATTTGTCTCATCTAATGAAGAGCTCAAGACAATTTTGCATGCACAAGATATTATCAAAATCTTAGAGCAACTGAGATAGCAACAGAAAATAAGATTCCTTCCATCGAAATGTGCCCAACTATTTGAGAGGATCTCTAATCCAAGTGTAATGATCAGTGGTTATCATGATTCTAAGACAAAGAGAAAGAGAAAGCTTGAAGATAAATGAAAGTTTTTGATGACTCCTGAGCTTCTTCACATCATTACTCCTATTCAAGAGTTGATCATGTTCTTGATGCCATGGCTTTCTATAGTAGTTTGTCTGTCCTCTTCACATTCCTACTGTGTGAAGTGGACAAAATTGGTGTTGGCTTGTAAGCTTTCTTCTAGAACAATGTTATCTTTAGCCCCTCGAGTACTCGTAGAGATTTACAGAGGCTTTGGAGACATGGTACTGAGCTCAATTAGCCCTAGCAAGACAACGGCCCATTATCCCATGCATTTCTTTGCAGTTTGGCTAGCTCTCCATTTCCCATGGACTTCCAAGTTAGAATAAGATGGAGGGACCAATTGGTTTTCTAGAAGAAGGCATGGTGTTGAAGCAATTTGTAAAAAGGGCAATGAAGAAACTCAACTTCAAGACAGTGATTGACTAGCTGCTTCACTTGCATTGATTTTCTGATGAGATGTATCAGTTGTTCCTTGTCTTTAGTGAGAAGGGTTATGGTTTGCCCCATAAAACTAGCATCACTGGTAAGCTACTAAACTCCACTATGGCAATCCAAGGTTATTTGTTACTATCACAAGAATGGGGTCAATTCAAAGTAGGACTGTATTTCACCTAGAGGTTTTAGAGCAAATTTGGTTTTGACCAAGAAGTCCATAGGGTATTGTTGAAATTTCTAGGGAAGAGTGAGAAGTAGGTGTCAAAATTTATAGATGGTATGCCCATTGAATCTGATTCTCCGATGACTTCCAGAATTGCACCATCTCTTTGCTTAGCAGTAGGAGGCGAGTCCATATTACATATAATTATGCATGGTGGTATGGGGTAATTGGAAGAAAGACATGTGACCAGAGAAAGATTCAGAATTAAAGAGAGTGTCATCTCATGATCAAATACCAGATTTATCTACCAACACCCCTGCAAACTCTAAGGCACTAATAAGTGAAGCCACCCAAGCTACAAATGAAGTGAGAATTATAGGGGAAGGGGAGATTGCTACCACCCTTGATATTAATGAGGCTATGAGGGTTCAAGTTGCACTTGAGGTTAGCCACTAGTTGTGGTTTCAATTGAACAAAACTATCCACCGATCATTGGCAACGATCTATGTCTCTTGTTGCTACAGTGTCATTTTCCAAGGTGACAAATCCACAATTTATATTGGAATTGGCTCCCATGGAGGTTTGAGATACTAAACCTGCAGATGCTACCCCCGAAGCAGTTGTTATCTTAGCGAGACTGTTGATAGAAGTTTTTGAACCAAATAGCAAGCCTGGCAATCTTAGCAATATGATTGGGGAAGGCATGGTCATGGAATTAATAGAGGAGAGTCTGCTAACTCCCAATCTCAATCAGGTTAATGACACTCTGAAACCTCTATGGGAAATATAGTCCTACTTTGAAATAGTCCCCTTCCCGCAATGATAGTAAACAACCTTAGATTGCCACAATGAAGTCCAATAGCTTACCAGTGATGTCATTTTTAGGGGGCAAATCATAACCCTCCTCACTAAAGATAGGGAACAACTGTTATATCTCATCAAAAAATTGATGCAAGTGAAGCAACTAGTCAGTCACCGTCTTGAAGCTAAGTTTCTTCATTGCCCTTTTTATAAATTACTTCATCATCATGCCTTCTTCTAGGAAACCAATAAGCCCCTCCATCTCGCCAGTCCATGGGAAATAAAGACCTAACTAACTTCCAAAGAAATACATGAGACAATGAGTTGTTGCCTTGCTAAAGTTAGCTGAACTCAATACCATGTCATTAAAGCCTCAATAAATGTTTGAGAGTAGTCGAGAGGGCTAAAGACAACCAGGTGCCAGAAGCAAGCTTACAAGTTGACACCAATGTTGTCCACTTCACATAATAGGAATGCAAAGAGGGTAGACAAACTATTGTGGAAAGTCATTACATCAAGAATAGGATCAACTCTTGAATAAGAGTAATCATATAAAGAAGCTCAAAAGCCATCCATAGCTTTCATTCATCTTTTGGCTTTCTCTTCTCTTTGTCTTGGAATCATGATAACTACTGATCATTGCACTTGGATTAGAGATCCTCCCGAATAGTTGAGCCCATTCTAATGGAAGGAATCTTGTTTTCTGTTGCCATCTCAGTTGCTCCAAGATTTTGATAATATCTTATACATACAGAATTACCTTGAGCTCTTCATTAGATGGATATATTCATCAAAGGCCTCTCCAACAACAAATAACCCACACATGGCGCTTAGTTCCCACAGCGCTACACTCATTTCCCCACATGAGAAGTGGAAAGAAATCATAGCCGGTGACCAGAATTGCAAAAAGGCTTCTCTAGTGGCATTATGTTTCAAGAAGCCTCCACAACTGGTAAGAGTATCATTATAAACACCTGTCGCTCTAAAAACATGCTCATGCCTTATAATGACATGTTAACCCCAGCATTTAAAATCTTCATTAGGAGCAATGAAACTTTGAAAGTGTTTTGTATTCCCCTCTTGTTGCAATTTGTAAAACTTGAACATCATAGCATACTATCTCGGAGTTTCAACAGTATGATAGTGGGGCTCAAAATTATTTGCAATTGGTGCTAAAAGATCTCATCAAAGTTTTCACCTTTATCAATGATGGAAAATGTCATTTTTGAGAGGTGCCCAACCCTAACACTTTTCTTTTGGAGAATAATTACTTTGGCCATGTTCATGAAGGAATAGCCTACATGTTGCAGCCCCTTCATAGACTTGTGGTGGACAGTCTCATAATGGGTCAACTTCTTTTCAACCCTGGAACGTGACTTTGAGACTTCTTGTTGATCCTAACCCTTTGTAATTAGTTTGATTTTGATGATGAATGTGATTGACCAACTAGGTTTAGATGATGAGCAAACATATAAGTGAATAGTTAAGGTACTGATAGTTACGTTCCCAAATATGCAATGATAAGTATATAAAACAGATTCAGGGAAGTAACTTCAAAAGTGTGGACAGCATGTTCATAGATAATGTCAAGTTGTATTCCATCACAAAGAGTTTACAAAGGAAGAAAAGAATGTAAATGCATAAGATTAATATTTTTAAACTTAAGAAGAAGATTTCAGATGCATTGGGACACATCTAAAATCATAAGAAGCAAGTTCAAAATATGAAGAAGTTCAGAGAATTTGAAAAATGACAACTGTAGACATAAAAACTAAATCTGAAATAACTTTAGGATTGTTTCAGATGTGAGACCCAAGCTTCAAAGGCCAAACTATAGCTAATGGAACTGTCTAGCATTAGAAGGGGGTTTTAGAATAATTTTAAAATTACTTCACATGTTATGAAGTGCACTTCTGAAGTAAATAAAGACAGATGCCAAAGTTCAGATGGCAAACACAAGCTTTAGAGGGGAATTTCAAATATGAGAATATTTTCAAAGGTGAAGTTCAAAACATACTAAGTCATCAGAGTGTGTTCAGAGATTGTTCAAAGGTATATCAGATGTTGAACACTAGAGAAGACATAGCAAATTGAAGAATCAACGTTCAAAGACGTTTAAGAGGGTCTGAAACTTACTTCAGATGAGCTTCAGAGGAGACATATTAGTTGGTTGATATATTAACGTTACTTTAGATGTTACGAAGGCCAACTTCAGATGTCCTGAAGCACTACTATGCAGATGCTAGGTCCTTTCATTCATGAAGCAACACAAATCGCAATTTTTTGTCACTTCAGAGGGTTTGAAGTAGCGACAACTCCAAACAGCATGAAATGGCTAAGTCTCAACCTTTAGAGGATCTAGAATGTTATTCCAAAGGTTTTGAAATGACAACGACACGTCAGAAATTCTGAACGAGTGTAAAATGCAGAAACCCAACTTCCAAAGGCTCTGAAACTTTACTTTAGAGGGTCTGAAATGACGATGACTCTCCAATGGTTGGAAATTTGAATGTTTTGCTCACATTTAATGCACACCACTCACTCCAAAGGATAAATTTTAAATCCCAGTATAAAAGAAGTTAACTGAGGATGTTCTAAGAGTTACAAAAGTTATTTGAACAAATTTAATGTGCATTACACAACATTAAAGACTTTCTTTCAGAGATTTCAACTCCATCTCACAACATTTTGATCAAAATTCAAACCAACTACTTCCACATTCATTTTTTAGAATTTGAAACTTCCATTCTTAAATATTCTATCTTTATTATTTTTACATTAATCTTAATATAATTTGCTTATCTAAGAGGCATTCATTTTTGTATATCTTTTCCATTCTTTGTTATAGCAAGCAAGGGGCTTGCTACCTGTTTCTTTGAGGTGACAATAGTAAGTAGGGAAACTTGTTAAGTTTGTAAAGAGTTTGTTGATGATCTTAGAAAAACCAACAAGTATACTTTTGATCAAAGTGAGTTGATTAAGTGTAGTGGAACTTGAGTGCAGTAAACAGATTGAAACCTTTCTCATCTAGATTCCGTGCAATTTTTGCAAAAAAAAAGAATGTCTTGTCACCTAATTGAATGGGTGGGTGCTGTGGTCCAGCCTCTTATTCATCAACCTTATCATTGAAGAATGCCATGTCACCCAATTGAATGGGTGGGTGCTATGGTCCAACCTCTTATTCATCAACCTTATTATTGGTGTTGTTCTGCCGTTTTCTCTTTGGTCAAGAGCTAACCATTATGTGTGTGTAATAGCCTGTAGCAAAACATTATTTTCGTACTCTCCCTTTTTATTAGCAAGGGGCTACGATTTCGCCCTTTTCAAATCCTATTTTAGTGCATCAGTTATTGGAGGTCACATTCAACAAGAGGGCATGCGAATCCTCTGGACTCCTAGTAGTAGAGAAATCAATATTTCTAATCCCTTCTACTGCATGATTTGAAGGCTCATCAATTTTAGTTACTTGGTATAATCTAGTGGGAGCACTAGGCCGGTAAAGATGCTCTATCAATGGAACTACATTAGCATCCTCAAAAGTCATTTGGCCAGCAGAGTTTGTTGATTCACAATGAGCTTCAACATCTACAACATTAAGAATTCGATCAAGTTGTAGGTTTGGGATGCAATTTGAGCAAGGATCTCGCCAAAGTCTAGTAAATGAATTTGTGAATCTCCAAAATCTACTTGTTCCTATGAACTTTGTTTTAGTGCATTGTTCATTGAAACCCATCTACAAGCACAAATAACAAATAATATATTTTGATTCAAGGATCAAGATGAAATAGAAATCAAAATCCAAGAGAGTCCCCATATGACCAGAAAAAATCAAAAGGCAAAAGACTATATCATAGCAGGGTCTGGAGCGATAGTCCTGGTTGGGGGTCTCAAGGGCAACACCTAATTTGAGATATTGGGATATTAACATTTGGAATGCTTAAAATTATCAAAAGTGCAATTCATAAGTTTTTCATCATTGAGGTCCCATGCTACTCGGTCAATTAAAGCCAATTAGAAAGGCTTAGAAACTCATTAGATTCAATGTATGCTTGAACAACAAATAAAGCTAAGTTTAAGCACTGAATCTATGAAGATTAATTTCTTTTTAAGCAGTTCTTTAGACTTGAGTAGCTATGCCATCGAAACCAGCAATTGTGGGCCTTCTTTAGCAGCCAAGCCCATCTCAACACAACAAAACCAATGTCTGTGGGCCTGCTCCAGCGCCCAGCCCCGCAGCGGCTATGGGTCTCCTCTAGCAAGCCAGGCTTCCTCCATCTAGCTCGGCCCCCACGCGCTAAGGCGTTGGACCTCCGTCAGCCAGGCCCGCGGGCAACACCATCTTTTAGGCTTCCACTGCCAATCCAACATGCGCAACACACTAGGCTCGTTCCACCAACACCCGGGCTTGCATCCGCCAAGCCCACATGGGATGACCATCCCTACCCATGCCCATTCACCTCGCCATAGAGCGTGGACTTCGGTAGACAAACCATACGCAACGCAAAAAAAACAAAAAAAGGGGGGGCGCATCTCCAGGCCACATGTTTGCTAGCAATTGACAAAGGAACGGCTCATGAGGACACGTTCTCCACCAACCTCCATCACTCTACTCAAGGCAGTCGTGGCATCTCCTTCACCAATCCCACAGCAACTACTAAAATAAGGAGGAAAGCAAGAAAAAACGGAATGGGTTCTTATTTTCTTAATCATCTCATGAGGATCCTATGATGGACCAAAAACAAAGCAACCTTATATTAACGTATAAAAAAAATAAAAAATTCAAAATAAGTTTTTTATCCTCTTGAATGATAATGATTGGGTTTGGAAGCATGTATGAAAGAGGGTAACATCGTCTTAAAATTAGCTAACGCTACAAGCCAAGCCTACAGATAAGCAGAAAATTTGAGCGTCTCCGGGACTTGAAATTTCCATGTTTGCGGTGGCGTAAAATTACTTTTAAATATTCAGCCAAACGGTTTATGCGTATGCCAAAGTACTTTACTGTGGGTGAATGGGCTTCTGGGCCACGAAAGTGCGGCCAAACGAAGCCCAAAGGTGCAGCATAATTGAGGGCTTTATGGGGAATGGCGCGTAATTATGGTCGTGGCCCGTGCCTCATCAATACGAGTCGAGGAAGATGGAGAAGTGCCTTCCAAGTTACACTGATGGAGCCAACGATGGGAACACCAGGGCCCGGAAAAGACTGTGGGTAGACCACCTTTGCATGCATCGATGCTTCTTAAAGGCAGGCTGAACAGTTCTGGATCTGCACCATCTACGGCTAGCCCACCAAATAAGTGGATTGGATAAGACAAGTTTCACGTCCTGATTGATTTGCCTCATTTTCAGGGCTTATAATCCATTTGCCTGTATTAAGAATATCTGAAAAATAAATTATATGCAAGGCGTTTGTAAGCCCATGTTCAAAGATGAGCCATAAGCATCGGATGAGGTGCCTTTTTTTTTATTAAGTGTTTGCTGAACTATCCCTACATATGGCCTATAACTCCCAAAGTGCCTAAGCATCAAATCATTCCCACATCAATATTTTATTTTTTTAATTAAAATATCTACCTTTTTAGCCAAATAGGTAGGAATAATGTCAATAACCATTAACTCAATAAAGAAAAATAGACTTTTAAATAAAAAGATAAAATAAAGTTTTAAATCCTTCAATTAATTTCTACTTATTTTAAAATTATATGTTTTTAGTTTTATATTTATTTTTAAATTCACATTTGCTAAAATTATGTATTTTAATTTATCCAAATACTTTAATTATATTATCTGAAACAACGTCTTAAGCATTTAGCCTAAGGCTTATAAAGAAATTCAATCATTTGTCCATTATTCCATTATTTCAATACATTAGTTTAAATATTAAAAAATTGGTTTAATAACTTTAAGCCGTTTATCATTGAATTTAGTTGTATCCAACGGTTTACACCTATTTGACATCAGTTGCTTATTAGCATTAGTTGCTTGCCAGCCTTTAATTGTTTGCTAAATCAAGCAGGCCCAGTTCCATTCACCAAACAAAATTCATTTCTTTCATACTGAGTCGGTAGGCTCAATGGGAAAGAACCAAAGGCACAAGAAACAGGGTGCTAGCATTTGGACCCACACAAGAGCACCCCTAACTCAGTCACTCAAATGCTAAAAGGAACGCGGATTAAATGCACAAAATTAACAATCTATAGAAAACGAAAGGCCTGATCATTTGCATGGATTTAATTTCCATAGAATTCAATTTCAGAGAAAATTATATATTTCAAAGGTTGATTTGATGTATACTTCCTATAGTAATCTTACTTTTTTCAATTACTACCTCTATTTGCAATTATTACGTCTTATTTATTAGAATAATATGGATAGACCTTGGCTATGAAAATTTCTGGAACAAAGAATGAAAAGCATAGTCAATTAAATTTAATAAATGAATAAAATAAAATTGACAAAGCAGTTTCGATGCATATTACGGCATTGATTTTTTAAGGGTTTAGGTAATCTATTCCAACCACTACCACTTAGAGGCTATACATGATGCTACTTTGCCACTTGAAAGCCTACAAAGACTCGAAAATATAACTTTAACGATCTTTTATATTTTACTCCAACTCACAATCTATGAAAACTAAGCTAATTAGGTTTTTACCGATTTAGAATTTAAGTTATTATTATATAAAATATTATAGTAGAAAATTTTAACAATATAAAAATTTGAAATTGCCCTATTATAATATATACAGTGGGTGGTTGTAGACTTCTTGACAGCCAAGTGTGCACCACTAACTACCATGTAGACTTCTATGGTTACTACGAGCCCTGGTCAGTGATAAAATGTATTTTTAATTATCTCATAATGGGTTAGATTGCTGCAATTGGTTAAAGAATCAAGACTGTTTTCTTCTATGCCCAAATGCGTTAGATTGCTGCAATTGGTTAAAGAATCAAGACTTTTCTTCTGTGCCCAATTGGGTTAGATTGCTGCAATTGGTTAAAGAGTCAAGACTTTTCTTTTGTGCCCCAATGGGTTAGATTGCTGCAATTGGTTAAAGAATCAATGAAACGCAAGTCTTGAGCTTTTCCACTTCCAAAGTTGCTTATCACTCAGAAGAAACCGTTGGAAAATGTTGAAGGCTTTCAAGATTAGTAGGCACTGATCCTCTAAAATATTAGTTAGAAAAACTCAAAGGTTAGAAATTCAGAAAGAGTAAATAAATAATAGAACTTACCGAAAATTCGTAGTTCAAGACTTTGACAAAAATTGTCAATTTCTCAAGACAGATTTGTTGCCCTCTCCATTGTGAAAACTGAGATATAAGTTCAGTATGTTTTTAGTATACAATGAACTCATGAATTTAAAAATCAACACTAAGATTTGCACTTCTAAGTGTTGAATAGATCCTCAAATCAAAACTTTCTTAAAATGCCAAAAAATTATGTAGACAGAGATAAAATAGTAAGGCAATCTTGACTTCTCATTGTATCAAGTAGAAGAAAATTTTTGATACCTTAGCATGAATCTTTACGAAGATAAATAGGTTCTGCAGCATCTCGATGTCTCTACCAAGACACTCTTTAAGAACTCTAAACACTTATTAACTTCAGAGTCGCAACCCCTTACTTAAATAGATGATGTGAATCAATTTTTCCTGTTAGTTTTCAGACAATTTAATTAATTAACTACAACTATGCCAAAATATATTAATTAATATTAACAAATTCTAACTTCTTAGCTCCTTGCAACAACGCACATGTGCGAAGTACAAAGTTTGCCAATACAGATGCCCAAAGACACCCAAGTAGCCCTTGCACCCATGCTATAGGTTGATGGTGTGTTGCATTGTCCTTATGGAGATTTGAATTCAAGCATTTAGTAGCAAAACCTTACTAAGTCACCACTATGCCACATAATAATTTTTACTATCCTTTTAATTAAAAATTATTTTATTTTTGAAATTTATTTAAATGCACTAACAATAGTTGCCACAAAGTATAAGAACTTCAAGGTCCATAGCATTGGGCAATGAAGTAGGTATTTTGGTCCTATGAATTGGTTTGGCATTGCATTGGAGGTTAGGATGTGAGAAGCATAAGTCAAGTGCAGGGCTCACATCAAACCTGTTTCTTAACACCTCAATGACTTAGATAGAAGAAATATTGCAGATCGAGGCAGGCATTGTTGAAGAATGATTCAAAATAGGAATCCACATTTCTTGTCAATAAGTCCTAGTTTTTAGGAAGTTGTTATTGTTTTGATTTGTTAAGTAGGAATGTCAACCCGCGTTTCAGATTTTGCTGCTTTTGTGATTTCATGTGCCTACTTTAACTTCACGTGGTTAAGATAGTGGAATAAAATTTAGTTTTCTCTATAAGCCTATATAATAGGCTCCAATGAAGTGCATAACATCAGAGCAATTCCCAAAAGGCTTAACTCTATTTTTCTTCTTTTATTTCCTTTGCCCCAGTTTGCTTTTGCCCCTATTTGCTTTCCAAACCAAACTTCATCCTCTTCCTAAAAAAATTGGTATTAGAGTCTAGAGTGTCCTAGTGAGTGTCTCAGTGACTACTAAACACATTGAGTTGGAGAAAGATAATGGCAGCCAATGGAAGTACCGTGAGCGCTTCTCAATCTCTCACTCCCATTTTCAAAGGAGAGTGCAATGAGTTCTGGAGTATCAAAATGAAGACTCTATTGAGATCTCAAGACCTTTGGGATTTGGTAGAGAGTGGCTATGACTACACAGATGCTAATGAAGGTCAATTGAAAGAGAACAATAAGAAAGATTCAAAGGCATTGTTCATCATTCAAAAAGCAATTCATGACAAAAAATTTTCAAGAATTACAACAATCATTATTTCAAAGGAAGCATGGGAAACACTATAGAAAGAATTCCAAGGCTTTTCAAAGGTAATAGCAGTAGAACTTCAGACTCTTCGACATGAGTTTGAAGCTTTGCTTATGAAGGGTAATGAAACATTGCAAGATTTTTGTTTAGAGTAATATTAATTGTTAGTCAAATGAGATCTTATGGAGAAAAAATTATTGATGTAACTGTAGTTCCCAAAGTTCTATGAAGTCTAACTCCAAAATATGATTATATAGTGACTATAATTGTGGAGACTAAGGATCTGTCTATTGTTTCATTTGATGAACTAATGGGTTCTTTGCAAGCTCATGAGGCAAGGCAAAATAGATCAATTGAGAAGAATAAAGAAAAGGCATTTCAAACATCTCAAGGGAAGGGGGATACAGACAAAAAGGAAAACTCTGCTAGAAGAGGACGTGGAAGAGGAGGCTTTCATGGAAGAGGATGTGGCAGAGGTAGAGGCAAAGGTCGTTCTGATGGACAAGAGAGGTAGTTCATTGGGGATTAAAAATGGAACAAGAGCTCTATTTAGTGTTACAATTGCAAAAAGTTTAGGCATGTAAAGGTAAATTGTAGGCAAGGCTTACAAGCAAACAACGTGGAAGAAGAAAATGAGGGAGTAAGTTATTTCTGGTTCATTCTCATTGTAATGAAGTTTCAAATGATGTTTGATTTTTGGATGGTGGATGTTTGAACCACATGACTGGCAGTAGATCATTGTTTAAAGAGCTTGGTGAGTTGCAAAAGATACAAGTTAGACTTGGAGATAACAAGCAGAATCAAGTTGAAGATTAGGGCACCATTGTTGTGAAGACTAGCCATGATAAAGTAAAATTACTTTATAATATTTTCTTTGTTCCTTATTTGGCACAATTTGTTAAATATTGGGCAATTGATGGATGATGGTTATGCACTTTTGTTTGATAATGAAGCATGTGTTATTAATGACAAAGAGTCTAGGCAATCCATTATAAGTGTGCAGATAACTGAAAATAAGATGTTTCCACTTAGAAACTCTAACATGAAAAATCAAGCTTTTATTGCCACTGAGAAGAATGAATCCAAGATGTGGCACTAGAGATATGGGCATCTCGATATCAAAGGCTTGTAACTCCTAAGTTAGAAAGGTATAGTCCTTGGATTACCTTAGATTGGTTCTCTTGGTTTATGTGAAGGGTGCATTTATGAAAAACAGACAAAAAGGCCCTTTCCAAGTGGATAATCTTGGAGAGTTTCAGAATGCCTTGAGATAATCATGCTGACCTATGTGGGCCTATGAGAACTATGTCACTTGGTAGGAGTATGCATTTTTTGCTCTTTACTGATGATTATAATCGAATGAGTTGGGTTTATTTTCTAATAAACAAGTCAAAGACTTTCAAGAATTTTAGAAAATTCAAAGCACTTGTGGAAAATCAAAGAGGCACTCTTATAAAGACTCTCCGCATGAATTGAGGTGGTGAGTTTTTATCTAAAGAATTTAATTACTTTTGTGAAGAACATGGCATTTGCAGGGAGCTAACAATACCTTATATGCTAAAGAATAATGGTGTAGGTGAACAAAAGAAACGAACAATTGTGGAGATGGCTAGAAGCTTGCCAAATGCTAGAGGACTTCCAAATCCTTTTTGGGCTGAAGCAGTGACAACTTCAGTTTACTTGCTGAACATCTCTTCAACAACGGCGGTCTTGAATCAAACACCATATGAGGCATGGGGAGGTAGAAGATTGTTGGTAAGCCACTTAAGAATTTTTGGTTGTATTGCCTATGCTTTGATAAATTCCCAAGTTTGTCAAAAACTTGAGGAGAAATCTGAAAAAATGCATTTTTGTTTGATATTGCAATCAATCCAAACCATATCGATTATATAATCCTCTTAGTGGCAAAGTAATTATAAGGAGAGACGTAGTTTTCGATGAAGATGCAAGATAAAATTAGGATGAAAAGAATGAAGCAACTCAAGTTCATGTCTCAATGAAGAGAGGGACTCCTACAACAGAAGGTGTTGAACCAATTCTCACAAATTCTCCTATTTCTTCCAAGGCACCAACTTTCTCACCAACTTCAAGAAGTAGCAGCTCATCCTCCTTACAAGAATCTTCTAATGAACCCTCTACAAAGTTTCGATCTTGGAGAGAAATCTATGAATCTTGTCAATTTTCTCTTCTTGTCAAAGATCCTACAACCTTTGAAGAAGTAACAACAAAAGAAGAGTTGATGGCAATCCAGAATCAAACATGGGAGATAGTGGATCTACCTGAAGGTAAAAATGCAGTTGGTCTCAAGTGGGTATTCAAAATAAAATATCATGTTGATAGAACCATTCAAAAGTACAAGGCTTGGCTCATGGCCAAGGGGAATTCACAACAATAATGTATTGATTTTGAAGAAACCTTTTCTCCAGTTGCTTGATTTGAAACTGTGAGAATTTTTTTAGCTTTGGCTGTACAACTACATTGGCAATTTATCAATTTGATGTCAAGTCTACATTTTTAAATGGAGACTTGTAAGAAGAAGTTTATACTGCTCAACCTGAAGGATTCTTCATTAGAGGCAAGGAGATGAAGGTGTAAAAGTTAAGAAAGGCCCTCTATGGGCTAAAATAAACTCCACAGGCATGGTGCAACAAGATTGATGGCTACTGTCAAGTGAAAATGAGCCTACCCTATATGTGAAGAAGCAAGGTAGAAATGACCTTATTATTGTCTGCCTTTATGTTGATAATATTATATATATGAGCTCCTCTGATTCTCTTGTAGTCGATTTTAAGTCTAATATGATGAAGAAATTTGAGATGTCAAACATGGGTTTGTTGCATTATTTTCTTAGACGTGAAGTGGAGTACTGAGTAGATGATATTTTTATCTCATAGAGAAAATATGCAATAGATCTTCTCAAAAGGTTCAACTTGAAGATGGCACAAAAGAGGCTAATGCAAAGAATTTCAGAAGCTTGGTTGGAGGTTTGATTTATTTGACTCATACTAGGCCAAATATTGCTTTCTCTATTGGAGTAATTTTCAGGTTCATGCAAAATCCCTCAAAGCATCATCTTAAAGCAGCAAAAAGTATTTTATGGTATGCTGCTAGAATTGCAGAGTATGAGATCTAGTATACTCAAGTTTCCAACTTTAGCCTCTGTGGGTTTACTGATAGTGACTGTGCAAGTTCATTGAATGATAGTAAAAGCACCTAAGCTAGTGTTTTAAGTCTTGGGTTAGGAGCGATTACATGGAGTTCAAAGCAGCAAGCTACAATAGCATTATCTTCTCTAAAAGCAAAGTATGTTGCAGCAACTTCAGTAGTTTATCAAGCAATCTGGCTTAGAAGAATTCTTGCAAATCTTCATCAAAAGCAAGAAGGTGCAATTGATATTTTTTGCAATAACATGGCATCAATTGTAGTGAAAAAAAATCTAGCTTTCCATGGGAGAATAAAGGATATTGACATTCGCCTGCATTTCATTCGAGACTTGGTTCCAAGTGATGAAATTATGTTGAAGTATTGCAATGCACATAAGCAGGTGGTAGATATACTGACGAAATCACTCTCAAGAGACAAGTTTGTTTACTTCGGATCACATCTTGGTGTTTGCAATTTTGAATTAAGGGAGAGTATTGAAGAATGATTCAAAATAGGAATCCATGTTTTTTGTTGTGAGAAAAACAGGCAAATGCGATAGCAAACAAACCATAATACAATACATAGATTTACATGGAAAACCCTTTTAATGGGGAAAAACCACGAGTAGAGGAGGAAAGATTCACTATATCAAAGATTGAGTACAATCAAGACAAGAGAAAGAGAGAGACTTGACAAAATAAAAATATCAACATACTAGGCTTGCTCTCTTTGTAGAAATAACATATATTTATAAAAAAACCCTAGTCCCATTGAGAATTTTGTGTATATAGGGATTTTTTTTAAATAGCTTTGCGCAAAACTGTCAAAATTTGTGTGTAAGCGGAAATCTGTCACTGGCGGCATGTCGTTGTCTACTATCATACCCACAAGAGTCGTCTGGCACCACCGGTACCATGCCACTGTCTATTCCATGAGGTCTTCAGTCCTATGGTCTGTACCGTGGGGGCTCCACCCCCGCACCCCCAAAGAGATTGTGGTGGCTAGCGGTTTAATCTCTTTGCTACCGCTATAGATCTCCAAAAAAAAAAATACATATATGTCACACCACTGCTACTTTTTTGGTTTCATGTGCCTACTTTATGTCCACATGGCTGAGATGGTGGGGTGAAATTCGATTTTCCCTATAAGGCTATATGATAGGCTCTGTTGAAGTGAATAACATCAGAGCAATTCCCAAAAGGCTTAACTTTGTTTTTCTTCTTTTATTCCCTCTGCCCCTATTTGCTTTCCAAACCAAACTTCGTCCTCTTCCCAACGGGCATTGTACCTGACAATTCATTGCTACTCATGGCAAAAATCACTTTGCTCATCAGCCGACCGAGGTCAGCAAAGTTCATAAAGAGACGAAAGGTTTTCCCGTTAGATTGTTATGACCAATGGACAACCAGGTAAGCTTGGAGAGAGACCGAACATCTGCTGGAATGCTGCCAATGAACTTGTTTCCGTAAAGAAAAAGCAGCGGCCCTTTGAGGATGGCGGCAGCCACATGTAACACCTCGCCACTGGCAGAAGTGGAGCGTATCGTTCTATGAGCTTAAGGAATGAAAACGATCGTGGGTTATGAGATCCTTGAAGTGGAGGAGTGAGAGGCGATCTGTTTCATTGGAGAAGTGAGTGGCTTTGGAAGAAGTGTGGGTGGAAAGGAGGAGAAACCAGTACGAAAATGGTATCCGACTGATAGCTGGTATATCCAGCTGTAATGAGATCATTGAGATGAGGGAAACCACTGACAGTCAACTCTAATTTATAGGTCATTTCTGTGTCTTAGGTTTAGAGATCATCATCTATTTTTATATTATAATATTTTACGTCTCCAGAATATCTTGACCCCTAAAAATGTCTCAATGTGTCAAAGGCCTCCATGTAGTATGTCCCTGATTGGATGAACCTCGTAAAATTCAAATTGAGGATGTAAAATGCTCGTCCAAGTGAATTGATTGAGACCATCGCTAGGATTCACAAACTGAAGGTTTATATCATTCATTTGGAGCATCCAATGGGCAAAATATGTAAATCGGCCCACAATGAAAATTCTTAGCCTTAATCCAAAACTTTGGCCATTGAATGTGCGCCCAAGCCCAACCAAAGGAATTACGCACTAGTCTAGTTTAGTCCTGAGACAGGCAGAACTACAGTCGACTAATTATCTCAAATGGTAACACTTGTTAAAGTTGCGTCTACTCCGATAAACTCATACAAAGACAGAGCTCCTCTGGTAAGTGCTAACTCATACAGCGTTGAAGCCAAGTTCACTTAGCATTAATTACATGCCCGTTTGGATTGGTGAAATTTGTCTGCCAAAGAATGGAAGTAAATGATGCTCATATGAGCAGATATCACGTTTCGTGAAATTGATGCCAGTGGAATATCGTATAAAATAAAATAAATAAATCTGTTGGGCCAAACAGTTTATTTATTTAAGGGACTTACGCTTTCAATTGCCCATTCTTCATGGAGATTGAAGGAAATGTTCCCGAATGTCTCTGACGCAGCATTGTTAAAAGACAAATATTGAAAAATAAAAGGAAAAACTAGGAGAGAGTAGAAAGTGACTTCGGTTGGAATATTTATTCATGTGATAACGGTTTTAAAAGAACCTTTTTCTTATTTACATAAAACAGAAATGAAGAGCTTTTTGGTGATTTTATTTAATCAGAGTAGAAAATGTTACTTAGAGCCTTATATTTTAAGATTTGGACCCTCTATATTTATATCTACTTATATACAATATGTTATATAAATTTTATTATTAAACAATATGATTTTCTTAAATTTATTATGTTTTACTAATATTGGATGGCTTAGACTGAATTAACAAACTGACTCACTTTTAGTGCTTTTGATGCCATTTAATAGTCACATCTTATAGTTGTCGGCAGGCCTTGTGTGGTTTTTGTAGGTTTTGATGTGTTTAAGGATGTCAAGTTTTTGATAGGCTTTCACAAGTTTGACATGCTTTTGATTGATGAAAGATTTTAATGGGCTCAAGCATAAGGCTTTGCCAAGTTTTAATGGTTAGGGGTGCAAGTCGGCGTCATTGGGTTTCGAGTTGAAGTTAACTCTAAGCCTAATTCAATGTCTAAAATTTCAACCCTAACCTTAACTCTACCCTAATTTTGAAACCTCAACACTAAACCTATCCTAATAGTTGAGTTTGGTTTGAATTCATGTTAAATTTAGGCTATATTCAATCATCAAATCAAATATTAAAAGGCGTTAAATATTTCAAGATAAAATCCTTAATAATATATGGTTTGAATAAATCTTCAAATGCTTGATGTAATATAATTAAATATTTATAACTTAATACTTGCTTCACATAGAAAGATAAAAAAATGTGGAAAATATGAGAAACTAAGAGATAGAGGGCTACATATGATAGCACCGGTATTGCTAAACACTTTTGATTTGGAGCTTTTAAAACACTTGGGAGATAAGGACAAAAGAAGAATTTTTGAAAACCTTAGTATGTAAAGTTCCATGTTCGTTATTGGTTTTTACTTCAAAATGGGGATTTTCAAAACAAACATAGAGATGAGATGAAATTAGGGAGATAAGATCAACTAGAGGAAAACACGTTTATACTAAGAAGGGAAATGAAAATGAGATGAAATTGGTGAGTCATTTGTACTTCATAAAAGAAGTTTCAAAAAGAATTAATAGTTTAATATGGATTATGAGAAATAAAATATATATATATATATATATATTTTAATTTTATAACTAATAATATGCAACGCAGGTGAGAATACAATGCATGCAGGTTTCAAGTTGGGTTGTGATCAACCCAATGCCAACCCAAATTGATTCAACCTAATATTAAAACTAGTGAACCAAAATTCTTAAAATTGTCATGTTTGGTGAGGTGGGTTTGGGTCAACCCAACCCAGGTTGCACTCTTATTAATGGTATTTCATCGGATTAGATGGGTTTGAGTGTTTTTCACCATATGGATTTTTTTGAAAATACTCATGCACATCTTAATTACTCATTTGAATCCAACAATAGATAAACCAATTCTCTCTTCTTAACCCGAATCTTATTTATATTAACTTTTGAGAAAATACTAAGCTTTTATAATTCGACGGTCAACTCTTAAAGTGTATAAATCCCATTAACGCTATAAAATTTAACCGTATATTCCTCAATGTATTCCAACATACATATAAATCTTGGGAAACTTTATACCACATAGCATTGTAGTGTAATAAAATATAATTTCAAGGTTTTTTTTGTAAATTTTAAAATAATTAATTCATAGAATTTATTTGATTAATTTTTTAATTTTATAAAAATGTTAATAAAATTATGGATGCATATGTAAATATGGAGTTGAAATGTATTTTTAGAAAATTTAAGAAAATTAAGTTTGACTTGAATCAAGTTTAATAATAGCTTTACTAAACTCTGTTAAATTCAATAAAATATTAGTAATTTTTAATAAATTTTAATGGATTTTAACTATGTTCATAGAAGTACATTGGAATTTTAATGAGTTTCTATTAAACTTAATTAAAATTTATTAAACTCTATGAAAAAATTTTAAATGAATAGTAATAGATTTTAATAGGCTTTAACAAATTTAAACTAGTTTAATAAAAATTTTGCTAAGATCTATTGAACTCTACGAAAGTCCATTAAACTCTATAAATTTTAATGGGTTTTAACAAGATTTAAAGCAATTTAATAGAATTTAATAAACTTTAATAAAAAATATTAAAAAATAATAAAATTGGATAAAAAAAGCCATTTTACCCTTTAAATTTATAATTTTCCCAAAAATATGTGTTTGCAAAATCAAATATATAAATTAAAAAATGACTTAAGTCTTCCATGGCTTCCGGATGCCCTTGAACTAAAGATAGAGAAAGACTTTATGGGTTTACCATTATGGCCGTTTACCATACTCACCTCTTATGTTGCGTTTTCAGCCGTCATTTCACCGATCCTTTCAGTGATTCGAAAACCGAATCGGGCCGGCCAGTTGGATGGTCGAACCGGAAATTGGCCGAGGCATTAGTTCGGGTGAGGCTGGTAGCCATTTTTTTAAATTAAAAAAATTAAAATTTTAGAATTTTAATGAGCATAAAAGAGGAGAAAACATTGAAATTATGCTATTTTGATTAATTTGATATACATATAATGAATTTTTATTTATCTTAGATTGTTTATTATATATTTTAGGTAATATATTTTTAAAATTTTTAAATATATGTTCAAACCAATTTGCTTCACAGGTTGAACTAGAACAGGAAACTCAAACGGTTTAATCCCTCTAGCCCCTCTTTTCTAAACATTAGATCCTCTGCCGAAAACGATGTGCATGACTCAAAAAAGTTTGCGCGTCGTTTTGGCAGGTCTTCCACGGATTCTCCTGTTGACTTTGGAATCTTGACAAGGTCGCTTCTCCTGTATAACCCGTGTGATGAGAGTAATCTTGAATTTGATACATATAGATGCTCTTTTGTTATTATAAAACACCTTGCGAATTTGAGGGCTGTAAAACTTAATCATATGTTAAACTTTAATTGAGCTTCGTATACTCCTCTAACATGTAAAATAATGTTAGAAAACTCAAATTTATACTTTGTAATTTCAACTGGGCTTTGTTTTTGGTGGGATTCCACTCAATCCAAAACCAATCTTATTTCTAAATTGAGTACAGTTCAACAATAATTTAAAAATCCAAAATTTAAAAGACCAAACTCTAGTACTAAGATTTTCAGAGTCGATCAAGTTTAGGTTTGATCTAACGCACGTTACACCTCTATTGCTTGGTGCCCTGTGCCTCATCAATAAGAAAATAAAAATTAACCAATAATTAAATTTTTTTATTTATTAGTACATTGCAATTAATGCGGTGGATGGAACCGTGGGAGGATCCAAACCACCATTTGTCATAATGCCTCACCAAAAGTTTTGCTGTTTAATAAATCACTAAATGAGAGGATTCTATTGATCTAAGTTTCAATTACTTTGGCCCAACAAAAACCAGGATTCTTTGTTTGAAATTCCAATGGTAGAGAGAGAGACAGAGGCAAAGGTTAATTTCACCCAGCAAAATCACAGCTATAAGAAACAGGGTGCTGATAGTTCTAGGCACGTGTTACTACAAGGGAAACAGTTAAATGCAGCCACTAATTTCGCTGCATTTGATCAAAATTTCATTGCATCTAGTCAAATGTAGCAAAAAAAAATTCGTTGCATTTGATCATAATTTCGCTACAATTGCCTCATCGCGTTTGATCAAATGCAGCGACTTTAAAGTGGCTGCATCTGTCTAAATGCAGCCACATCAAAGTCGTTGCATCTGCCTAAACGCAGCCACTTTGATTTCGCTGCATCTGACCTCACACAGCTACTTAAAAGTGGCTGTATCTGCTTGAACGTAGCCACTTCTAAGTGGTTATATTTACTTATACGCAATCACTAAAAATTCACTTCATCTGCCTAAACGCAGCCACTTGAAAGTGGCTGCATTTGCCTGAACATAGCCACTTTTAAGTAGTTGCATTTGCCTATACGTAGCTACTAAAAATTCGCTGTATCTGCCTAAATGCTGCCACTTTAAAGTGGCTGCATCTGCCTATACGCAGTCACTAAAAATTTGTTGCATCTACCTAAACACAGCTACTTCAAAGTGGTTGCATTTGCCTAAACGCAGCCACATCAAAGTGGCTACATCTCCCTATATGTAGCCACTAAAAATTTCGCCGCATCTGCCTATAAGTAGCCATTGACAATTTTGCTGCATCTGTCATAATTATGCAATTATGCTTCCTGTTTCTACTGTAATAATTATGCAATTATAATACCTATTCCTGCTGTAATAATTATGTAATTATGATACCTATTCCTGCTATATTAATTATGCAATTATGAAACCTATTCCTATTGTAATAATCATGTAATTATAAAACCTGTTCCTGCAATTTGATAAACACCAACAAGCAAAATCTAAGATGCATCACGTAAAGTGCAAACCAACAGTTTTGTCTGACATCTACGAAAATAAAATACAATGATGAACATTTTAATGAGGGTCACTCACAATTCAAGGCCTCTCAATATGAGCTATAAAAGAAAAATAATATCTACAACAAGTTAAGAGTCCATCATCTTCGTATAGCCACTCAAGTATCCCGGCTCCCCTCATTATAAGACATTCCTGTTCATGAGATAACAAACAGGTGTTATAAATGTAGTATGAAAGTAAGCATACAAAAATTAACATTTAGTAAATGGGTGTGTAATCAAAGCCATGTTTAAATTGTTGCAAGATACCTATTTAGTTAGAATGCAAGTGGATGTATAAAAATATAGCCACAATCATTATCTCCTTAGAAACAAGCAATGACACATATGGTTTGCATGACAGGAGTTACTAAGTCAAATTTGCCTGTATTAATGCTCAAGTGTGATATAATCATAAAGGATTTTGATATCATGTATAAGATAAAACATCTACCTATGTATATCTATTCTTTTCTTGTGTTGGCAAGAATACAATGAATCATATGCACCTTGTGGCCAAAATTTCAGAGATTGATTGAAAGTTTCAACGTAAGGGGTAATAATTAAGGACCTCTATATTCAGACTCTATAAAGAGAATGTGGAATGATAATTGTGTGATGTGTGCATTAAAGATAGTAATTTAATGAGTTACCTCTAAATGCATCTAGAATACCTATTGCATCTAGAATACCTATTTGAGTAGATGTTAGTGATGTAGGTGTAGGAAGATTGATAAGTTGGCTCAACATTGATTTAATCTCCCTTGTCTCATCTTTTAATGCAGCAATCTCAAATCTGGCATTTGGTAACTCTCCTTTCGTACTCTTAAGCTCCTCTTCAAGGGCAGTTGATCTGCTACAAGGAAAAATAGGACTAAACCGGCTCTTTATCGTCTTTAGTAATTGTCTTAAGCCCTTGATGTATCTAGATTTCTTACCCATGACCTGATCATATATGTCATTCATTATCATGGGTGATTCTGCAGACTCAGAACTAACTTGAAGCTCCTTCATCCTATTCTGCACATAAGTAATAAACATTATTAAGCAAAACATATGTTGGTCACAGATAGAAACTTAAGATAAATTCAGGATGTAAAGATCTGAGTTATTATACTCACATAGTCAGC
>JAYJMB010036935.1:0-33834 GCA_036873735.1 Pouteria campechiana | reverse complement strand
ACATCGGCCAGCACATTTATGGATCAATATGTAGCAACCATCGGCCAGGGGTGGTGTGGGCCGGCGGGGTGCTACAGCTAATCAACATGCCTAGTGGCTATTATTATTGAAATATGGGCTATCACATAGATAATACACAAAGTAATAATGCAAGCATATAGTAGAATAAAAGAAAACAAATCTGATATTATTTATGTAAATGCCTCAAAGTAATACACTATCATCCATAAGATGTTTAGAGACAAAAGTAACAAATGCAATGACTCTTAGAGCAAGTAATGAACTTATCATTTGTACCTAAATGTGCTTCAATCCCAAAGTATTAATATGCCTACAAAACAAATCTTCTGGAATAGGCTTTGTGAGCGGGTCCACAACCATATCATCCATTAGGATATACTCTAAAACCACATGACCTTTTGCAATTTGATCACATATGAAGCGGAGCTGTGTGTCTATATAGTTTATCTTGCCATAGCACTTCAGATTCTTGGCATATCCGATAGTAGCTATGTTATCACAGTAGATAGTAACAGCTTTATCTACATGCTTCATCACATCAAGACTCTATAAGAATCTCCTTAACCATATGGCCTCTTGTACTGCTGTTGTACCCGTTACGAACTCCGACTCGATCATAGATAATGAAACTAAATCCACCTTCTTACTTCATCATGAAATCGCCCCACCTCCAAGGAAAAATGCAGAAGCTGACATAGGATTATGTTTGTCTCTATCATTAGACCCATTAGCATTAGCAAAACTATATAATTAAAGATTTTCACTATGATAGCACAAAGCTAAATCTATTGTTCCTTGAAGATAGTGAAAGATCCTTTTAACTTTCATCCAATGAGTAGATCCAAGGTTACTTTGATAACTATTAACCACACTAACTGCATGGGCTAGATCAAGTCTTATATACAACATAACATACATTAAGCTACCAACTACACTAGCATATGGAACGTTAGTCATCCTTTCTCTTTCTTCCCTAGTTATAGGACACTATTCAACACTAAGCACAAAACCCTTCTGAATGGGAGTATCGACAGGCTTACTATTGTGCTTTCAAAATCTTTCTAAAATATTCCTAATATAAGTTTCTTGTGACAAATCAAGGAATCTTTTAAATCGATCATGAATGACCTAGACACCTAATAAAAGCTTAGCTTGTCCCAAATCCTTCATCTAACAGATAGAGGAAAGTATGTCGCTAATAACATTTATCATTTCTATATCATTTCCAGCCAAAAGTGTATCATCCACATATAATGTGAGAATGAGAATCTTATTCTCTATCCCTTTTTGACATACAAACAATGGTCATCATCTATCATTAAGAAACCCAAAGTAAAATGGTTTCTTGAAAATGAATGTAGCACTGCCTAGATGACTATTTCAAATGATAAATAGAATGTTTCAAGTGACAAACCTTGCGACTTTCCCCTTTGATCTAAAAATCCTCAGGTTGATCCATGTAGATCTCTTTATCTAGTTCTCCATTAAGAAATGCAGTCTTAACATCCATTTGGAACAATTCTAAATCTAGATGAGCTATGATGGCTAACATGAGATGGAGTGAAGCGAATCTCACCATAGGAGAAAATATTTCATCATAATCTACACTCTCTTGTTGAGTTTATCCCTTAGCTACTAATCATGCCTTGAACTTATCAATGAAACCGTTGGATTTCCTTTTAATTTTAAAAATTTATTTATTACCAACTGTTTTACGTCCTAGTGGCATGTCTATTAACTCCCAAACATGATTCTTAGCCGTAGAATCAATTTCCTCTTGCATGGCTTCAAGCCATTTTCTTGAATCAAGTGATGCTAAAACTTCAGAATATGTAGTTAGATCTTGAGAATCTACTACAAACAAGTTCACTAAGAACTCACCCTTGACCTCAAAATGCTGGCGAGGAACATTTCCTCAAGCATTTCTCTTCAATCTGAGGTTTTCAAGATTATTTGACTCTCCAAGTTCATCCTATAATGAACTACTCCCACTATTCCCTACCATATAAGGAATAATTGAGAGTTCCTTATCCTGTATATTTGATGAGCATGGGTTTTTAGACGGATCTACCAACTCATACAAATTAAGATTAGCTTTAATTTCACCAATTGTGGAAAAATCCTCTTCTAGAAAATTCACATCTCTAAAATTAATTTCAGTCATTACTCCATTTGGATGTTCACTATACATCACGTATCCTTTTGAATGTTTAGGGTATCTTATAAAAATACATTTATAAGACCTAGGACCCAATTTTTCATGTTTATGTGATGTGTTGTGAACATATCCAGCACAACCTCATGGCCTTAAGTTGTCTAGATTTGGTCCTATACCATTCCACAACTGATATGGAGTGGTTGGAACCGATTTTGAAGGCACACGGTTAAATACATAAGTTATTATCATGACTGCATCTCCCTAGAACTTAACTGGAAGATTAGCCTATATCATCATGGACCTAATCATGTTCAAAAGGGTATGATTCTTATATTCTGCAACACCATTTTGTTGTGGAGTGTATGGATTCATTAATTATTGCTTGATCCTTTTCATCTCACAATATTCTCTGAACTGATCAGATAGATACTCTCTCCCCCTATCAGTTCGGAGAACCTTAAGGTGAGAGCTTTTCTAATTCTCAACTTTTACAACAAAGCGTTTGAAGCACTTAAAAGCTTCAAAATGATGAGATAAGAGAAATGTATATCCATATCATGAGAAATCATCAATGAACATGATAAAGTAACATGCACCATTTCTAGATCTCATGTTCATAGGACTTTAAATATAAGAATGAATCAAATCTAAAGGATTTAAAACTCTCATAGCCTTACCAAAAGGCTTTTTATAAGCTTTTCCTGCTATGCATAGCTCACAAAGAGGAAATTCAACTTTGGAAAGTGAACTCAACAATCCATTTCTTATTAAATGAATCATTCAATCCTAGCTAATTTTTCATAGTCTAGCATGCCATTTTGTATATTCAAAAATAACAATAAAAGATGAAGAGGAAGATGTAGAGATTGTTACATTTACTTTGCCAAAATATTTTGAGTCTAATTCTAACAAAAAGAATTAGACTAATTGTTCCTTGACAAAATAATGTTCCATCATAGTAAATAGACAAACCATTACTATCAAATAAGAAAGAATATCCAGACTAATTAATTTTTTGACTGAAATTAGACTATATCGAATAGAAGGTGCACGAAGCACATCATGCAGGAGCAACAGGCGCCCATTAGGGTTAAGTTGATATAAACCAACTCCAAGAACTTCTTGTGCTCCATTCCCCATAGTGACATATCTCGTGCCCTTTGTAAGATGATGATAGTCTAAAAATCCAGCTCTACTAGTAGCTATGTGCTTGGTTACACATGTTCTACAATCCAAGCAGAAGGAGAGTGAGTCCCAAACATATATGAACAAAAAAATATTAGACCACCAAGGTCAAGACATACCTTCTTTGGTGCATCGCACTCATTAGCAAAGTGACATTTCTCTCCACGATTGTAGCACTTTAGTTTGGATTTATCCTTTCCTCCAGTGTACTTGCCTTTAAACTTCTTTAATGACTTGCCTTTAGACATCAAACTCTCTTCATTTCCTCCTTTCTTCCTTTTACACTGAGGTCCACGACCCTTATGTTGTGAGAAAGATGAGGCAATCATCATAGCAGGGCAACTCAACTAAATGCGCTCTGCCTCCGATTCCAAATGCCAAAAAATATCTGCAACCATCTTGATACTCTCATTATGAGTGAGTATCAACTTAACCTGGGTCCACTCAAGATTAGGTAATGAACAAATGATTTATAGCATTTGTTGAGCCAGTGAGAGTTCTACTCTAGCTGATGCAATCTCTCTTGCCATGTTAGATATTTCAGCAATAAGTTCAGTCATGGTTTGTTTCGGGTTCAGTCTATACTGATTGTACTTCATCATTAAGGTATGCAGCCTCAATTCTGAAGTCCCCCAAAACAAATATGCAACTAATCCCACATTTCCTTGGCAGTTGAAAATTTCTCAAATTCCCCGATCAAAATGTTGCCCATGAAAGCTGGCATCGAGAACTGAGCTGATTGATCATTTCTAACCCAATTCTCATAGGCCTCCTTATAACACCTATGTTGTGTTGTATTACCCTCTGCAAGGGGTTGGTTAACCTGGATCAGATGACCAAGTAACTCCTAGTCATGGAGAAGGTACTGAACCTTCCTATGTCATATATGAAAGTTATTCCCATTCAATCTTTCACCTTTTACAGGATCAGTTAGGAAACTTTTCGTGGCCATCTACAAATATTGCAAAAAAAATAGCCTTAGCCTTATATTTTTAAACATAACATTTTTATATTATTAAAGACTTCTAAATTCCTTTATAAATCTCAAAATCAAAAAACTTGCTAAGCTCATAAATAATCTCTTGTAATGAAGAAAGAAATAAAGCGTCTAACACAAATGAAAATGTACCACACAATTATACACATCATAATTAACAACTAATTCAATCTTATATGCCACATTGACATACATTAAAAAAATATCATGAATACCATATATCATCTAAACAACAAATAATTAAGATAATAATTAATATGTAAATAAATAGATCATTCAACCAGTCAAACCACATAGGTTATTAATTTTTTTTTATGTAATAAACATAGAATACATGTCCCTTTCAAAGTTGTTCACAAACATGTCAAAGATATAGTCATACTTTTGCTAATCTGATTCGACCAATGAATCTAGAATATCAAAAAATATAGAAAATTACTATTTAATGACTAAAATCTGAATTATAGTGGCATTAAAACTAATTCATAACAATTTATCATGCATAAACAGAAACCAGATCATGAATAGTGATCTATAGTAACAAATAGTGTGCAACAATAACCAATAGTGTTAAACAGTGCGCATGTAGTAATGTGAACAGTGTTAAACAATGTGCAAACAATAATGTGAATAGTGGTGAATAGTGTCCCATAAGAAAAAATTCAGAGGTTGCCAGAAAAATTTCAAATCTAATATACTTTTAACACTTTGCAATGTTGGATATTTTCTAACCAAATGCGGAAGCAGAATGTCCAATGGCATCATGCGATTTTCCAAGGGATGTGAACAGTTGTTGGCTTGATCATCCATCCTCATGCTGGATGTCCGGCGTCCTAGGCAATGCATCTACGTGTATGAATAAACTTATGGAAGTCCGTGTGTGTCATCCTTCTCTATCATAGGAAAAACCATATATATATATTCTCACTGAAATATATATGCCATCTGATTGAATATTAAAGTCCAGCAATTTCATAGTTGCATGTTTTTATGAAAAATAAATTTCATAATATGATATACTAATCAACAGATGACACATGATTTAAAACTAATTTAAATCAATAATGAATACAAATTTCATGACTTTCTACCATGAAAGAAGAGATTTATAACAAATTTAAATCTAGGTGAATCATATATAAAATAGCTCTAATACCATTGTAGAATTGGGCTAATGGCCACCATCGCAAGGTACTGTCCGCTTTGGTCGCAGATCGACTGCACCCGCACAATTTTCCAAAATGCATCTTATGGGTTAGGATACTATGCGAGACTTATCTACCAATGCATCTTAACTAACTTAGGCAATGTGGGATCAGAGACATATTTGACGCCCAACATCCCACACTTGGCTTTGATACCAATGATGGAAAATATAATTGATCAACATATGATATTTAAGGATCATGAATAGAAGACTTACCTCTTTTCTGATGTGATTACAACCAAAATAGATCTGTAGAATGTTGGTCCCTTATAAAATGGTAGCTCAAGAGGAGGGGTGAATTGAGCTTTAAAACTTTTTGGCCAAATCAAATAATTAAAGTGTTGAATGAATAAGTAAAACAGATTGCACAACACACAGCATAAGAGTTTTATAGTGGTTCGGCCCTTTCTGGGTTCTTACTCCACTTCTCTAAGTCAGTCTCTTCTATTGAACTTAGGTTCCACTAATACCTTGATCTACCTAATCAAATACATGTTGGTTTTATAACAAGCTTACTAACCAACTTACTGATTTTCCAAGCTAACTAGAAACTTTCATAACTTGTTAGTTTTTAAAGCTTACTAATAAAATTATACCCTTTCAACAAGTTCCCTACTTGTTTATCTTAATACATAAACACCAAGTAATTTGCTTGTGTTTCAAACACTAAAATGAAGTGTACAAATTGATGTCTCTTACTTAAACAGATTTGTACATAAAATTTTGAACTTTCAGTAAATGAATAAGTAATGAGAGTAAAAGATTCAAACTCCTTGATTGAGAAGTGATTTAGAGTTTGAGAGCTTCTAACAAAGATGTAGCCATTGGAGTTGAACTTTGAAGGAAGATTTTGAATGCTCTTCGTATTTTTAATAATGATCAGTGATATTCCAAAGTTAGTTTCTTTTACTTCTGAATCTCTTTTTTATAGGTTGAGAGAGATTTTTCCATTGATGACTTTGGCAGTCATTCAAACATTCAAAATTTTTTTTATTTACCTTATATTTTGTCTGACATCTAACTTTATTGCATTTTGGTATTGGTCTATTACTCTGTCCCTGACTTTTCTCAACATTCACCTTTGTCATGGTTGTTCCCGAAGTTGCTTCTTCAATTACTCCAAAGAGATGAGTGGACAGTTGATGTCTTGAAAGATTTTAGATAACTTAATTTATTTTTCTTCAAATTCTTAGAAATAATAGTAAGCCTTCTTAGTTGGAATAATCCTCTATAGAAAGAAGTTCAGATTTTTTGAACTTTTAATGCTTTAGAAAGATAACTCTCAAGTATTATTTAATATCTCCGAAGCTTGGTCATTGTCTCCAAAGTGAGGCTTTGAGGACTCCGAAGCAGGTTTGTTTACTTCGAAGCTTGTTTGATTTTACTCCAAAGCAAGTTTGTTTACTTCGAAGCTTGTTTGATTTTACTCTGAAGCATAATTCTAAGCTCTTTCAAGCATATATGTTTACTTTGAAGCATAGCTGATTAACTTTGAAGCTTGTCCTATTATTTTTAAAGTGTATTGTGACAATTCCAAAGCATACTTGATGATTTTGAAGCCTTCTTGATTATTTTGAAGTATGCTGTGACTTGTCTGAAGCTTTGAAAAAGACTCCAAAGTGTGCTTGTGATAACTCCGAAATGTGCTGTGAGGATTTCGAAGCTTGTCTTGGGCTTTCTCCAAAGCTTTCCAATTATCTCCGAAGCTTTTCTATCTACTTTGAAACATGCTTATAACTACTCTTAAGTATTTTATTTTATTTTACTCCAATGCTCGTTGTCAAGACTCCAACGTATGCTGTGACTTGTTCAAATCTTTTCTATGATGACTCTGAAGCTCTTCAATTTACCCTGAAACATGCTGTGACTACTCCAAAGATTCTTGATTAACTCTGAAATTATTGTGACAATTACGAAGCTTTCCATGTTACTCCGAAGCATGTTGAGATAACTTTGAGGTTGTTACTGTTGGATCCAAAGGGTGTCTTCAAGACTTAAGAATTTTTATTTTCTTGTTTTAAGTATATACAAAATTTATATACTTAATTTTAAAAGATCATTTACTTTGTGTCTTCCTTTTATCATCATGAGTGTTATTCTCAAGTTGAGTATGAGTTAATATTTCTGCAACATACTTGAGAACAGTTTGTTAGTGCCTTAATGTTTCACTTATGTCTTTGCCCATCATCAAAACATACTTGGTTAAGAATGTTCATCATCAAAATCAAGTTAGATAATATGTTCAACATTCTTCCTCTTTTTGATAATAACAAAAATAGTAAGTGATATACCTTTCAAAGCTTGTCTAATAATAAATTTAAAGCAACTTATTTTGTAAATATTTTGTAAAGATTTCTATTGACAAATTTAGTGTAGCTCTCCTTGAATTAATGCATATGATTTTAACTGTATGTCATAGAAATTTTCATTTACATGCTATCTTATACATGCACCTATCATTTTAGTTAATACCACATTATCATATTTTCTCCCCCTTTTTGTCATTTTCCAAAAAGTGGAAACAAGTAGCAATAAGTTAAAGAAAAGATGCATATGTATATTGAACTTTTTAAAATTTTAGATACAATTGTAGATACAAAAGAAATTACATCAGAAAAAAATTACATTAGAGAAAAAATACAGCAGGTTTATTTGGGTGGTTTGGGTTTTCTCTGGTATGTCTTGAGAAAGACATCTCGACAAGGTGGAAGAGGTAATTTGGGTTCAAAAAAAGATGGTTTGAGAGAGGTCTTGGATGTTCTAGCCCTTTTTGGTGGAGGAGGTTGAGTGAGAAATGGATCTTTTGGAATCACCAAAAAAGGTTTATGTGTATAAGTTGTAGTTCCACAACTATGAACATAGATGAAATCTATTCTTTTTTGAAACTCTGGATCCAGCAACTCAGGAAATGCTATAGGAGTACCTTTTATGAGAGCCTCTGTGTTTGCATTCATCCCAGTTATGTACTCCTGATTATACATGATTATTCTTTTAAAATGAGCCTTTTGGTGTTCTTTGGAAGGTGGAATTATAAGCTTCCTTTTTGGTTTTGAAGTGGATGGCTGAAATGAAGAAGGTGATGGTTTTGGTTTTGTGATAGCAGGTGGCTTTTTGGTTTTGGTAGTGGAAGAAGGTTATTTTCTGGGATTTTTGGTTTTGGAAGGTGTGGAAGGTGGTGGAAGAGGTTGACACCATGGTGGAGGTTGTATCTATCTTATTCTTTCTTAGATAAAAGGATCATTCATCTAAGGATATGGGAGAGGCAAATTGTTAATAATGGCCTCCAAGTTAGGATTGTTGTAGAAAGTGAATTCTTCCTTAGTGAGAATAAAGAATTTATAAGGACCTGAGGGAGAGCGAAACTCTTTTCTAAGAGGTTTTGACATTGGAAGCATTTTAAGAAGTTTCTCAGAGTAATCTTAAAGAATCAACTCTTTATCAAGAATGTGAATTTTGTAGTTCTTTGGAGTCAATGGAGGATTGAGAAGGAGTAGAATCTTATGAAGAATGTTAGGATCCTCAAGTTCAGAGAATGGATATTCTTGAGGATGTATATGGATATCTTGAGAAAGAAACATTCTAACAACTTCATAATTGATTACTAACTTGATCCTAAACTTTGATTCTGTCATCCTAATTGGATTGGATATATAAAGGAGAAAATCGTGATTATCATTAGCAATTGTTCGAGGAGAGTATGAAGGAATTTATGGTGGAGTTTTTGGAGGAGTGGAAGGTCTTCTCCACTCTAGACTAATTAAGGGTGTGTTCCATTTTGGTGGAAGGTCCACAATACATTCAAGGATTACTTCTCGAGATCTGATGAGATCCATCCAAGTCCAGTCCAAAGAGATGGATGGTCCTAGAGGAAGAAAATAAACTTTAGGTAAAGGCATTATGATGGGAAACTTTCCATGTCTGATAATAGCTCTATGAGGATTGGTAAGATAATCCTCTAGCAAATTGGAGAGGTTTTCAGTGTTGTAAATTGATGGAGGTTGTGTTGGAGAAGGTTGACTCTCAGGTTGAGCAACCTCTGGAATAATAGATGATGATGTTGGATGAGGAGGTAAAGGTGAAGACATCACTATTATTGGTGAATTATTTCTGATTGGTGATGAGTGATGTGGAAGTGATGGAAAGTGAGTTTGAGGTGGATAGAAATAGGTTTGAGGTGGAATGAAATGGGAATGATAGGTTTGACCTCTGAATGATTCTGCTAAAGCTTATTAGATCAAGTTGTTGGTCAATCTTATTAGCCCTTATGATCATAGATGACATGGCAGTTGAAAGATTGTGATTTATTTTATTCATTCGGAGGGCTAAGGTTTGCATGAAGTGTTCAATGATGGTTATTCTATCCTCTAGGTTCTTTGAGATAGGTTGTGGAGTGGGAATTGATGAGGTAGATGATTGGTGAGTGTGAGTGGGTCTAATGGGTGAAGGGGATGGAGTGTATGATGGCATGTTTGCTGCTACTACTGCTTCATGTACATTCTCTCTCAAAATTTCTTCTGCAATATCTTCTATGTCTAGTCTTTGTTCTTCTCTTGGAACTTCTTCTATTCTCTCAACTTCTATTTATTCTTCTCTACGGAAGACTTCCTCTCTTGTTTCTATTGGTGAACTTATGAAGTCCTGTCTTTCAATTCTTTCTTCTTCTTCTTCATATAAGGAGAGTTCTTGCCTTTATTTAGTAGCTTGTTCTGTAACATCTCCTCTTTTTGAACTTTCATTAGGTCTGGATCCTTTCAATTAATTTGCTCTTCTTGGTCTTTCTGAGATCCAACCCTTTGTAGTTTGCTTAAAACCCATTATTTTCATAGCTTTCTCATTTAATTGGTCTGTGTTTCTTAGAAGCTCTTCATTCTCATTTGAGATATCTACTCCTGCTTCCTTGATTAGCAAAGTCATTCTATAAGGTAGAGGAAACCTTGTGGTGCTCTTGATCAAGTGAATGTGATCTATCATCAGTCTAGCTAGATTTAGCTTTCTTCTATTCTTCAATGCCCATATGATTCTGGCATCTTTCTCAGATATATCTCTTGCAGCTCCTCTTCTAGGATATACATTGTTCATAACAATGAGATACGCTAGCCTGAGATTTGCATTCAAGTGACTAGCATGCAGATAATTCTCCTTTTCATCTATCTTAGTTTCTGCTAAGTTTGAGAATAGCATTGCTCTTGAAGGCCATACAGTCTCCTCTTTTTCATAAGAGAGATTAAAATAGTTTCTTAAACTCTCTTGGGATAGTTCAATTTCTATTTCTCCTAACCATGATGTTTCTGTTTTGGTATTGAGATTACAGATTAGTGCCCTTACTAGTTTTGAATACAAACTATCTCTGTAACTCACATAGGCATTCCAGCCTTGGTGGCCCAACCATTCAGATCCTTTGATTCCATACCAAAGGCTCCAAAATTGAATACTTTTCCTTTGATTATCCTTCTGTCCTCATATTTTTTGTGAATCTAGAATAATCAAATGAACTATTTAGAAAGATTACCTCCATTGTATCATTTTCCTGTCTTGCCTTCTTGGTTGCTCTTTCCTGTGGAGAATTTTCTCTTTTCTTTCTCTTACTTTCTGCTCCTTTTGTTCTTGCCATTTCAACAGAGAGTTCTAGGTTTTTTTTGGAAAATAAATGGGATTTCTGAAAGTGAAATCGAAGAAGGCAGGAAGGTGGATGGAAAGAGTTATGAATTAGATTTAAAAGAGGTGAGAAGATGGACCATCTTCTCTGAAGGAAGAGTTTCGGGAGTTTGGAGAAGAAGGGTTTTTGCTTTTTGGAGAGTTTGCAGGCACTTGAGTGCCTTTGGATTAGATTGATAGATATGAAAAGATCTCCAAAATACTAACGTGTTTTGGCTTTGGATACTCTGAAAAAGATCCTTCCGAGGAGATGATTTAATTTGGGGTTTTGAATATTTTTGTTTGGGGCTTCGGAGACTCCAAAGTCCGAAATTTGACTTAACTCCGAAACTTTGTATGATGGATTTTTAGAGTTGTGGGTTTTAAGTTATATATATATATTATTAATTTATGTTTATTTAGGAATTATTACCAAGATGGATAATTATATATGTATTTGTATATTTCTTGGAATATGAAAGATTTGAATTTATTTCATTTTCTATTTTGCATAGATGATAATATAGCATGGCTAATTTGTTTGATAAATTAATCATTTTATGCATTAGGATCTAGAATGCCTAGTTCTCTTCTTATCATGTTAAATCTTTTTTCTGGTAATGGTTTTGTGAAAATATTTACTAGCTGATTTTCTATTAGGACAAATTCTAAGCTAATGTCATGATTTTGAACATGGTCCCTAATAAAATGATACTTAATTTCTATATACTTAGTTCTAAAATGTAGAAATGAATTCTTGGTCAGGTTTATAGCACTAGTGCTGTCACACTTGATAGGTATATCAACAAAGTTAAGGCCATAACCTTTTAATTGTTGTTTCATCCATAGGATGTATTCACAACAGCTGCCTACTGCTACATAGTTAGCCTTAGCAGTTGATAATGCAACTGATGTTTGTTTCTTAGAAAACCATGAGATAATCATGTTTCCGAGAGATTAGCAAGATCCTGAGGTACTCTTTCTATCTACTTTATATCTAGCAAAATCTGCATTTGAGTAATCTATTAAATTAAAATCTGAACCTTTTGGATACCATAATTCAAGATTAGGTGTATTTAAAGATGTCTAAATACTCTTTTTACAGTAATAAGATGTGACTCTTTTGGTTTTGATTGAAATCTAGCACATATGCATACACTAAACATTATGGCAAGTCTAATAGCAATTAAATATAGTAGAGATCCTATTATGCTTCTATAAAGTTTTTGGCAAATAGACTTACCTTTTTCATCTTTGTCCATTTTTACTGAAGTACTCATTGGCGTCCCATACCTTTTTCCATCTTCAATGTTGAGTAGTTCTTTTGTGTATTTAGCTTGGTGAATAAAAATTCCTTTTTTCATTTGCTTAATTTGCAATCTCAAGAAGAAGTTGAGTTCACCTATCAAGTTCATTTAAAATTCTCCATGCATTATCTTGGAAAATTCTTTACAAAGATTTTTATTAGTTGCACCAAATACTATATCATCAACATATACTTGAACTATGAGAATATCTTTTGTTGCATGCTTAATGAAGAGAGTAGTATCAACTTTTGCCTCTTGAAAAACTTTTCTCAATGAGAAATTTGTTTAACCTTTCATACTAGACTCTGAGAGCATATTTTAAACTATAGAGGGCTTTCTTAAGTTTGAATACATGATTTGGGTTATAAGGATCTTCAAACCCAGGTGGTTGTTTCACATAGACCTCTTCATTAATAAATCCATTTAAGAGGCACTCTTTATATCCATCTGGTATAACTTGAAATTCATAAAGGATGCAAATGCAAGAAGCATTCTAATAGCTTCAATTTTTACAAGAGGAGCATATGATTCTTCAAAATCAATGCCTTCCTCCTGACAGTACTCTTTTGTTACTAATCTTGCTTTATTTCTTACTACAATTCTAGATTCATTTAGTTTGTTCCTAAAAAGCCATTTAGTTCTTATAGCAGTCTGATGATTTGGTCTTGGAATAATAGTCCACACATTATTTCTTTTGAATTGGTCTAATTATTCTTGCATAGCTAAAATTCAGTTTTCATCTTCTAAAGCCTGTTCTATGTAAGTTGGTTCTAATTGAGAAATAAAAGCAAAATTGCCATATATTTGGTGATAAAAAGATCTGGTTCTAACTTTGTCATATACATCACCAATTATCTGACTTTCAGGGTGATCATGCATGAATTTTCAATCTTTGGAAAAAATATTGTTACCTTCATTATTTACCTCTTTGATGGATGATCTATCATCTGTTTCTTCTTCATCCATCTTTGTTTCTAATTGAGAAGGTTCTCCTCATTTATCTTGTATCTTCATTTTCTTAATTGAAGTTATTAGTTCAACTGTCTCATCATCAAAATCACTTGTCTTTCTAGAGGAATTAGTATTTTCATCAAATTTTACATGAATAGATTCCTCTATTGTCTTAATTTTTAGATTATAGATTCTAAATGCCTTACTAACAATGGAATAACCAAGGAAGATGCCTTCATTAGATTTGTTTTCAAATTTTTCATAGTTTTCTCTACCATTATTAAGAATAAAGCACTTATAATCAAAAGTATAAAAATATGAAATATTTGGTTTCTTGCCCACAGTATAATTCAAATGGAGTTTTGTTGAGTATGGATCTAGCAAAAATTATATTAATAATGTAACATGCTATGTTTATTACTTCAGCCCAAAAATATTGTGCATGGCTATATTCACTCAACATTGTCCTTGTCATCTCTTGTAAGGATCTGTTTTTCCTTTCAGCTATTCCATTTTGTTGGGGTGTTCTTAGTGCAGAGAAAGTTTGAAGAATTCTATTATTTTCATAGAAATTAGTGAATCTATGGTTTTCAAACTCTCTACCATGATTACTCTTTATAACAATTATATGAGAGCTTTGTTCATTCTGTACACGTTTGGAAAATACCTCAAAGAATGAAAAAGCTTCATCTTTGGATGTTAGAAACATTACCCAGGCAAATCTACTAAAGTCATCTACAATGACATATGTGTAATGTTTCCCTCCAAGGCTTCTTATTCTTGTTGGTCCAACTAAATCCATATGTAACAACTAAAAAGGTTTGGCTATGTATACTTCTTTGTTTGATTTGAATGATTATTTTACTTGCTTGCCTTTCATACAAGCACTACATAACTTATTGTTAAATTTGAGTTTTGGTAAGCCAACAACTAGATCTTTATTATATAGTCTTTCAATCAGATTCTTGTTGGCATGTTCTAGTCTTCTATGCCATAACATGGATTTATTTCATTTACAATAAGACATTTGACTTGGATATAACATAAATCCACCAAATATACATTTCCATGTCTTTTCCCAAATACTGCAACTGAATTTGAATTATCTAATATTGAACAAGTATGGGATTCAAACAAAACTTTGTAACCATTATCACAGAATTGACTTACACTTAAAAGGTTGTGTTTTAATCCTTCTACTAATAAAACATTTGAAATTGTAATAAAGGGAGGTTGGCCAATTTTAGTAATTTCCACCATTCTACCTTTTTTATTATCCCTAAAGATAACTATTCTGCCATTTTTAGCTTTTAGTTTTGTGAACAACTCCCTTTCTCCTTCATGTGTCTTGAGTAACCACTATCAATGTACCATTTGCTATTCTATGTGGCTCTCAAACACACCTGCAGTAGTGAAACTAAGCTATAATTTTTTGGCATCCATTATTTTTTTGATACTACTAATCTGTTTTCTGGATATATTGTTGTATTTACTATTTTAGCAACTGTCTTAGGAATACAAATCATATTCTATTTGTCTTCTGATTTTCTTTTATAATTTTTTTTTCTTTGGTTTCCTTTATCTTTCTTTGCTTTAAGTTTAAATAAGATATAGTTAAGGTTTTTCTCAGAGCATGATTTTCTACTTTAATTTGCTCAAGTTCTATATTGTTAGTCTGATCAGATTTGAGCAATTTGTTTTCTTATTTTAATTTGGAGCATTCATTAATTATTCTTTCAAGTTCTCTTTTGCTTTCCTTGTGCTTAGTTTTTAATGTTTTAAAATCTGAATATAGTTCTTCTAATAATTCTTCAATATCAAAAATTTCAGGTTTTGAATTTACCTCATTATTGTGGATAGCCATGAAGCTTATTCCTGTATGATATTCTTCTTGATCCTTTTCTTTAGAGTTGAGTGAGCTGAATTGAGCTTCATTTTCTTCTTCCTCTTCACTCGAGCTTTCTTGCATCATGTTTTCTATCATTTTTCATGCAGTTATAGCTTTCTTCTTCTTTCCAAATTTTCTGGTATTAGAGACATTCTTTTTGTCAAAGTAAGAGTTATACCTTTTCTTCTTTTCTCCTTTCTTTTTATCTTGTTTTGGGCAGTCAAATTTCATATACCTAGGCTTGTTTTAGTTATAACAGATTGGAACTTCCTTTTTCTTATCTTTACTCTTGAAGTTCTTGGAATTGTTTCCAAATCTTTTCTTCTTGAGCATGTTCTAAATCTTCTAGTTATCATAGCCATATCCTCATCATCTTCAGTGGTTGAGGCATCTTTTGAAGATTCTTCATTTTTTATTTTTGCTTGTAGAGCTATTATTTTATTACCTTTGACTTCATTTAGTGCTTTTTGTTTCATTGGGGCTTCATGGGTCATGAGTGATCCCATGAGTTTTTCTACTATCACTTTCATTAGATCTTTTGCTTCTGATATAGCAATCACTTTAGGAATCCAGTGTCTAACCAAAGATCTCAAGATTTTCTTACTAGCTTGGTCTCTTTGTATTTTTCTCCTAAGTTCTTTAAGTTATTTGCGATTTTTTGAAATCTTCCAAATATTTCAGAAATATTTTCTGATTCCTTCATAGAGAAGGCTTCATATTCCTGTACTAGAAGGTTTATTTTAGTCTCTTTTACCTGGTTTGTACCTTCATGTGTTACTTTGAGTTTATCCCAAATTTCCTTAGTTGAATCACATGAAAAAATCTTTTCAAACTCAGAAGAGGTTAGAGCATAATAGAGGCAATTGTTTGCCTTAGCATCATTTTCTACTGATTCTATATCTTCTGTAGTGTATTTGTCTTCAATGTTGGTAACATTCTTACCATTTTTCACTACTAGCCATAACTAGTAATTTGTGGCAGTCAAGAAAGTTTCCATTCTCATTTTCCAATACCCATAGTTGGTTTCATCAAATAGAGGGAGTTTGGAAATAGATTGTCCTTCAGCAGATGTATTGTGAAACATACTGGGTATTTGAATCTCTTCACAAGTTAATACACTGGTAATCAAAATTTATCTAGTGAAGCCTACTCTGATACTACTTATTTGTCCCTTATACAATGGTAGCTCAAGAGAGAGGATGAATTGAGCTTTAAAACTTTTTGGCTAAATCAAATAATTAAAGTGCTAAATGAATAAGTAAAATAGATTGCATAACACATGGCACAATATTTTTATAGTGGTTCGGCCCTTTTCGGGTTCCTACTCCACTTCTTTGAGTCAGTCTCCTCAACTTAGGTTCCACTATTACCTTGATCAACCTAATCAAATACATGTTTGTTTTACAACAAGCTCACAACCAACTTACTAGTTTTCCAAGCTAACTAGAAACTTTCACAACTTGTTGGTTTTCAAAGCTCACCAACAAACTTATACCCTTTCAGCAAGTTTCCTACTTGCTTATCTTAATACATAAACACTAAGCACTCTACTTGTGTTCCAAATACTAAAATGAAGTATACAAATTGATGTCTCTTACTTAGACAAATTTGTATATAAAATTCTAAACTTTCAATAAATGAATAAGCAATGAGCGTAAAAGATTCAAACTCCTTGATTGAGAAGCGATTTAGACTTTGAGTGCTTTTCATAGAGATATAACCATTGGAGTTGAACTTTGAAGGAAGATTTTGCCTGCTCTTTGTATTTTCAGCAATGATTAGTGATATTCCAGAGTTAGTTTCTTTTGCTTCTAAATTTCTCCTTTATAGGTTGAGAGAGATTTTTTTGTTACTGACTTTAGCAGTCATTCAAACGTTCAAAATCATTTTTCTTTACCTTATATTTTGTCTGATGTTTGACTTTGTTGCATTCTCATATCGGTTTGCTACTCTATCGCTGACTTTTCTCAACGTTCACTTTCGTCACGGGTGTTCCGAAGTTGCTTCTTCAGTTACCCTAAAGAGATGAGTGAACAGTTGATATCTTGAATGATTTTGGATAACTTGATTTATTTTTCTTCAGATTCTCAAAAATAATAGTAAGCCTTCTTAGTTGCAACAATCCTTTATAGAAAGAAGTTTGACATTTCTGAACTTTTAATGCTTCAAAAAGATAACTTTGAAGTATTATTTAATATCTCCAAAGCTTGGTCGTTGTCTCCGAAGTGAGGCTTTGAGGACTCCAAAGCAGGTCTATTTACTCCAAAGCTTGTTCAATTTTACTTCGAAGGGTGACTCTAAGTTCTCTGAAGCATATCCGTTTACTCTGAAGCATTGTAATTAACTCTGAAGCTTGTCCTATGATTTTCGAAGTGTACTGTCATAACTCCGAAACTTCTATGACTACTCCAAAGCATACTTGATGATTTTGAAGCTTTCTTAATTATTTCAAAGTATGCTGTGACTTATTTGAAGCTTTGAAAAATACTCTAAAGTGTAATTGTGACAACTCTGAAACACACTGTGAGGATTCCGAAGCTTATCTTAGGCTATCTTCGAAGCTTTTCAATTATCTCTGAAGCTTGTCTATCTACTCCAAAACATACTTGTAATGACTCCTAAGTGTTTTATTTTATTTTACTCTAAAGATCATTGTGAAGACTCCAATGTATGTTGTGACTTATTCGAAGCTTTGCTATGATGACTCTGAAGCTCTTCAATTAACTCTAAAACATGTTGTGACTACTCTAAAGATTCTTGATTAACTCCAAAATTGTTGTAACAATTCTGAAGCTTTCCATTTTACTCTGAAGCATGTTGAGATAACTCCGAGGTTGTTACTGTTGGCTCCAAAGGGTATTTTTAAGACTTTATAATTTATATTTTCTTATTTTAAGTATATACAAAATTTATATACTTAATTTTAAAAGAGCATTTACTTTGTATCATCCTTTTATCATCATGAGTCTTATTCTCAAGTTGAGTATGAGTTAATATTTCTACAACATACTTGAGAACAGATTGTTAGTACTTTAATTTTTCACTTATGTCCTTGTTCATCATCAAAACATACTTGGTTATAAATTTTTGTCATAAAAATAAAGCTAGATAATATATCCAACACAGAAGACTTACTTAGATGAAGTGTAGGCTACCAAAGTCTACAACAAAAGGCACATTTCAAATCTCAAGGATAGTGATGATCATCCTAGAGAACTCAGATTGAAACTTAGAGAATGCCCTAGTGCTTTGGAGAGAGGAGGAGAGAGTTAGCCGTCCTAAGTTTTCCTTTCATCTTTCTTTATATAGCATAAAGGGTTTTTTCTTTTCTAAAAGTACTTAGCTTTTAGAATCCTAAACCAATTAGGAAAGCTCCCTCCCAATGCAACATGTGTGTTCACCAAAACAATGGGTGTGGACGTATACGATATTAATATCATGCAACACCAATGATAGAAACAACCTTGTCCGAGCTCTTCAACGCTCAAATAAAAAGCCCATTGGGACACTGGACGGCAATTTCATTGACACTTCCAAGGAGCTTATTAGGCCTAGACTACACTAGTTCCATTGATGCTCCCATGGAGCTTATTAACTCTATTAATGCAACCTAATGTGTTGCCAACCGCTCTAGGAAGCAAGCTAGCTAGGCCTTCCTCGTAATGGCCACATGGAGCAAGTTAGAGTCAACCTTAAGAGGAAAAATGCTCTTACTTAATAGACTTGGATTGTTAGTGGTCCCTACCTCCTATGTAATGGATAGTTTTTATTCATCTCATATTAAAACATGAAGTTGGGAGAAGATTGGGAGCTTGTCGAACAAGTCAATGGGGGGTAAAAGCATAATATAAAGGCATGTGCAGAGAATAGGGCTTGCTTCTGGACTCTAACAGAGCAATTGAGGATAAAATTTTGCCTTCCCTCATTACCATCAACTGGTATGTAATGCTCTCCTCATAGACTTGAAACAAAATAAGCACCACGAATTCTCACAGCCACTGCATTTCAACCTCCATGAGAACTAGATGGCCAATGAAGCTAGATCCACTAGCAAAATGCTTTCGCTCTTTTTCAAGTGTGGCTTAGAGATTGATTATTTTAGCAATGGCTCGATCTCGCTCATGATCCAGGATTGATATTGAAGAATAGCGCTTCCACTCCCTCACCAACTCAACCTCTATGCCCATGACACACTCTTACTCCCTTCCCAGTTCAGCTTCCACCTCCTTTGGCTGCTCCACAACATGCAACAAGCTGTTAATCATGCTCTTCATCTAATCAACATAGGCTCGCCTATCAACAACTATCCACAACATGTTGACTGCAGACTCAAAATTAAGCGCTTTTAGACTTTGTTCCAAAGCGCGTGATACAAGGGACCTATACTAGACATAAAAAGCAAGACAAATGCCCATACTAGAAGATTATGTAAGGTGGGGAGGTTGCTGGAGGAGCAAGAAAGGCAAAAACAAATTGTAAGCATTCTTCTCTATGTGAAAAACACTAAACTATCATAAAAGATGAAGATAAGATGGGAGCACTGAATTTAAAATGTCCCAAGCCCATCGCTAAAGTTCCTGGCGACTAGGCATGTCAAGTGATATGGAACAAATGACAAGACTGTTAGAGTGCTAGAAGTGTTTAGAAATGACAATGGTAACAAAAGCACTTTATTTTACACAGAAATGTCTAGCGACCAAGCAGGGGAATTTCCTAATCGGTCCCCAACTCTTGCCCTTATTCCAATTTCATCTCCAACATTTGGTTTATCCCAAATCCATCCTCATTTCCCAAATTAGTTCCAAATCCATCCCCACTTTTCTCATTTGGGCTGCCGAAATAAAATTTATGAAATTTTTGCCCCTCACATGACTCCGCATGTGTGGCTGAGGCTAGGATGGAAACCCCTAATCTCTACTTTTAGCCATTTTTTGGGGAGGAAAATTCTCTATTCTCGAAGGATGATTTAAGCAAGAAAACCACAATTTGGGGTTCTTCTCTTCACATCATTTTCTCACTTGGGTCTGCTACACAATGTTGGTTAAAGCAAAGCTTGCTCTACACAAGCTGCACAACTGATTCCAACATTCTCTTCTCTCTATTCCCCTACTTGGATTTTTAGGAAAATCTGAAGAAGAGAATGAAAAGCTCTCTAGTTGATCGTCAACAATCGAAACTTTGCCTAAGAGAGCTCTATTTCATGCTAGTTATTGCATTTTTCATTTCGTTTTCTCATTCAACTCATTTTCAATCCAACCATCTTTCTTTTACAACCATTTCTTCAAAATGATCTCGGGCACTGACCTCTACCACATGCTCACAACCATCATTCCCCTCTACATAGCTATGATACTTAGCATGTTTGGTTAAGGCTGGAGATGTGCAAGAACAAGCAAACAAGAAGCAATGAACTAGTGGGTTTTTCTCCTACTAGAGATGGAGATACTACGGTAATGGCATTAGAAGGGGACATCAAAAGAGGTGGACAATGGTGGTTGGTCGGACGTGAAGAAGATTTTTTTTCCTTTCCCTCTCAGTGATTTTTCTTCATAGATTTTGACAAACGAGTTTCCTGATCTGGTGCAGTAATGTGTTGCAGGAGATCGGATTGGAAAAGTCATTTCGATGAACGACATTGATTGACCATCCAATGGTAGGATAGTGATGGTGCATCACTACAAGGACAGAGATAACAATGCATGATGACTAGGGTTTCCCTCTCTTTGGGATGGAAGAAGAAAACATATAGATTTGGTACATCGTGATGGACTGAAAGGGGGCAAAAATGTCATAAATTTTGCTCCAAAGGCCAGATGGGAGACATGGGATTTATAACAAATTTGGGGAAATGATGATAGATTTGGGATAAACCAAACATTGGGAATGGATTTGGAATAAGGGGCAAAAGTTAGGGACTGATTTGGGAATTCCCCCGACCAAGCATGTCATTTGATATGGAAGGAGCGGAAGCGTTATTCGAACAAAAGCATTTGGAAGCATTACCCAAACAAGAGGCATTGGAAGTAGTGCATTAAAAACATCATAAGTAAATCCCCAAAAAAGAATTCGATAAAAATTAAACCTCATGAGATCAGGCACAGAAGACCATGTAAATTAAAAAGATGGGTTTTACCACATCTCCTTGCGAGAGACTTATGTTAGGGTACTATAATACGATAAGTATAATAGCAGGTAGATTAGTCACATAAGACTCCTAATCCAATGAGCGACCTATTCCAACCATAATATAGTTCTGTGACACTTCAACTAGAGTTGGTACTACTTCATAAAAAGGACTCCTAAAAGAACTAGGAGATGTATAACCATTTGTAATCCTTCTCTACACATGATAACTCATTCAACTATGACTGTCCCGATATGTTGACCCAAGCTTAACTATAAAAGGACCAAGTATACACAACCTTCAAGATAAACTCTCTTCATTATCTACACCTCCTACTAAGATCCTTTACTGACTTGAGCATCAAAGTGTCTGTGCTAAGATCACCCTTAGTGCCCTTTGTTATTTTCTTTGTCTTGTAAGATCTTTATGCTAGGTTATCAGTAGATCAGTTTGGGCACCACCCAAACAATAAGTCTATTATTTATATATCACATCTTTATATATTTATATATTATAATCATATTATATGTAATAACATACAATTATGTTACAAATATATATATATATATATATATATATATATATTATAGGGTACTAATATAATACAAGGGCCTACCTTAAAGATTGGATGAAATCCAATCCTTCTATTATGTTTATCAATACCAATTTATCTAAAATAATTAAAATCATTTATATTTAGTTGTTTTTATTGTTGATACCATTTGAAAAAAAGCTCTAACAAATACATATTCACTTTCAAAATGATATTATTCTTTTGGTGTATATAAATTTTCAATCAATATGATTCTCGACATTATAATTAAATGTATATTAAATAATATAATAGATGCATTAGATCTGATAAAAAATATTTTTTTATCCAAAATCAACCAATTTTATAGAAAGATTCTATACAACTGGTTGCATTGCGTAATTATATATAATATACACATGTTTACATTTAATTATATAAAATATATTTTTTGTTCTTTCTTTTTTAAATGTAGAACCTAATGTTTTGCACTAGGAAAAAAGTACCAAAGTTTTGCTCTCTCCTAATGCAAAAAATCTATATTTATGGTGGAAGAAATTACATCCTAATTTTTGCCAAAAACAATACAATATTATGAAAGCGTGTCTAGGGTTTTAAATGTGCCTTCAACCCTCTAAAACACATGGCCAAAAAGATAAGCACAATAATCAAAACTCTCTAAAAATAAGTTTTTCCAATCTAAGAAGTGTATGAAGATAATTTTTCAAAAGAGTTTATTCTTGACAATAATGCCAGCATAGGGATTGTTGTATGATAAGTAAAAATGAATTATGAAAAATGTAGGATTTTTTTACGACAAATGAAAAAGAATATTGTAGAAGATAAAAATGGTTTTGAGAGAAAAGATTTGCTAAACTTGAGTTTGCCTAATTTTAAAGACTTGTCATTTATAAATGCAAGGATTATAGGCAATTGCAACATCCTATAATGAGTAATTCAAAGAAATTAGGTTTTCTTGTACTTTTTTCTTATCCTTCTCTTATTTACCCCTTTTAGCTTTTTCTCCATTCTTTATTGTTTGTTTTTCCTTTCTCACTCTACATCACCTAAACCAAATCACTTACTATTTTTAGTCAACTTTTGCTTATTTTTCGTAATATTTTTCATTTGAAATCGAGTTCCTTTGGTATGTTAAATTTAGCTCACACATTTGTATACAGGAACAAACTTTTTTGCAATAAATCCAAATTCATTTAGAATGTGCTTGAGTGTATATTTAAAAAATTTATTTGAAAAATATATTGATATTAGTGAAATACTGAATTATGTTAGCAAGATAAACTTTTTATAAAACTTTAAAGGATAATAATTAAAATTATAATTAATTGTGAAAAATAGAATTATTAAAAATAGTTACAATATCACATCATATTAGAAGGAATATAGATGGTCATATTTCAATACACTCTCCGTCAAAACATACCCGTAATGGACATATATATTGCATTGTAGCTCAACCTACCATGAATAATGTTTTAAATATGGTTTAGTTCCATGACTAAGAAAATATCCGTTGAACCAAAGAAATCAATGACACCGGATGTCTTAACTGTTGAATTATTTTATAATCATAAATGACTTATGTAAAGATTTATAAATCATCTAAATCATTAAATATATAATTTTCTGAGTAATAAAGTAAATAAAATAACTTTATCTTAACAAATGTATGAAATATTATGATCTTACTAGCAAAATATATATTTGTTTCCTTTCTTTTATTAAGGCTTACCTTTGCGTCTAACCTCAGAATCTAATGATTTTTTTTACTAAAAAAATAATTATATTCAAAATATTATAAATGGTGTGAATGAACTAAAAAGAGCATCATAGGTACGCAGCCGTGCGGTGGAATAAGGCTCCCACCGCGAGTTTCCTCGTCCATCGTTAACTGTGGATTTCTAGCATATGACGCGGCTCGAATAGAGCGGACCACAGTCAGGAACCGACTAAAGTGATTAGACTGGGTCAGGCGCGCGTGATGACGACGGCATGACTCGATGCAACGCAAAGAAACAACGTGACCGTAGCTTCCTTGCTGTCTTTTTATTTTTATTTTTACTGAGAGGGTTTGGTAGAAGAAGAGAAAGATGTTTTGCGAACGCTTCTCTCGTGCCAAAGGAGCAACTTTTAGCTGGACGGCTCAACGCAGCTCCAAATCAAACTAAATAAAAGGCCCACATCTGTCACCAGACTGATTGGATTATCGAATGATAAAAGAGCATGAGTCACTTCCGCTTTTGCCATCCAATTAGCTACTCGCAATGTGGGCAGCTGCGTCACGGATGTGTCAACCCCGCTTACTATAGCCTGACGGATGTGACCATGGACAGCGTGAGTCGACTTATAACTGGCTGTTGGCAAGCAGTGCCCATTACAGAAAACAGTCGCTCAGCAACGCTTTGAAAAGAACTCCCCGCTGCCCCACGTTCTGTTCTGTTTCAGCTGTCCGTATTTTGGGTAGGATTCCATTAAAACCAAAGGCCGAATGCCAGTATCAACTTATCGGAACGTGTTAGGTCCAGCAATCGTATTAGGATGGAGTGACTCGAAGACGCGTGGAGGCTGGGAAAGCAAAAAAGAAAAAGAAGACAATTTTAGATTTACCTGACAGTCAGCCCTTACCATGCATGGTACGCTCCCGAAAGCACATCCCGGACAGAGCCTCAGCTGGCTGAAAATGAGAGCCAGCGTCTTGCACTTGTTGGAATTTTACTATTATCTTCATTGTTGTTTTCAACTAACTTATAATTTGGTGGTCCATACCATCTTCCACAATTCAACCGGTGGTTGCCCAGATCATTGAAAATGAATGGCGGCCGTCTTCGACCTAGATTTATGTAAATATTAAACCATTGACCAGATCATTTTTTTTTACTTTAAAGGAATTTATACCGTGGAGCGTGGACAACTGTCTCACATTGGCCCAAGTGGCAAACTGCAGCATTAGCTACTCCGGTTAATAATAAGACCGATCTGACATCCGGGGCCCACCTTCCTCCGCTGATCATGATCGTCAAACTAATACCCGTACCTTGGAAAACTTCAAGGCTGCGTTTTCTAAAAATGGAGATGCGTATGCAATGATAATAGACCGATTAGTTCGCATTTAAAATTTTAAACCTGATGGTGGCCCCACGCATCCATTAAAAGCTGCGCTCGGCTGTGAATAGCTGCTTTGCTGGCAAGTTAAAGAAAAAGACTTCCCACTGAAACAATCAGCATTCACCGCGCCTTAAATCTTTAAATAAAGAGTGAGATTCTCACGTAATCCCATGTACGAAGTTTTAATAATTAATTACTTTTCAATAAACAGTAACTGAGATTAACATTTTACACCCAAGATAATTAGTTTCACACACATTTTACACGGTAGGAATGCAAAATGAATCAGGTTAACCATAACATGCAGATGGATAGAGATAGACACAGACAGAATGCTGCCTACTATTTACATTATCCGTCCTAATTCCGAATCGAGTATATCCTCTAGTTTCCCACTTTTGGTAAATAAAGAGTTGAGAGAGTGGCCTATCGATCAAAACTTTAGATGCGGACATTAACAATAGCGAAGGAAAAATCAAATAAATAAAATGTTTTAGTCGAGATAAGCATGCGGTGATTGACACCGAGCAGTAGCGAAACCCAACCTCCGTTTCTTCCACAAACACGCCTCATCCGGCACCAGATTCGCCGTCCTTGTCGACGGCTCTGATTTGCACCTTGTGAGAATCAACGGTCGAGACAAGACTCCCAGCTGGGCCACTTTTTCGTCGTCTTCCTCTTCGTCTTCCCGCTCTTCTTTTCTCTGCAACGAACCAGCCGCCGAAGACCCGTTGCCTTCTCCCGACGGGCGCTTTCCCTTCGATAATGCATCATCTTCTGCTCCTGGAGATGAAGGCGGTGAGCCCCAATACCTATTGGCCAGGGCGGACACCCGACGCGGCTCAGATCTGCATCTCATTAGCAGCAAAGCATTCTTCGGAGGCGTTGAAGCGACAAAAATCTTCGACTCTCTAACTACTTCTTCTTCTTCCGAAGCAGAGTCGCCCTTAAATCGTCCTAGTTCCAAATCACGACCCACCGTCGGCTCTTCTTGTACAACCTTCTTCCGATGAGATTTTCCCGTTGAAATGGACAGAAATCGTCGAAGAGACTTCGACGACAGTGGAGATGAACGCTTTCTGTGCGCGAAGCACTTGCAAAAGAGAGCTGTTTGAAGCCAACCGCAAGAGGAGCGGGCGGGGGCTTTTGCAGTGGTAGTGCTGGTTGATTTGGGGGCTTTCGATCTTCGGACGCGGACCTGGCCGATGCAAGTGACCTTAGGGGAAGATGGCTCTGGAGTTTCGATCGATGCGGCGGCGGTCTTCTTCCTAGCGAAGGTGGAGAAGACGATGGGGGTGGTGCGGGATCTTCCTCTGCTCCTGCTTCCACCACTGCTTCTTGAAAATCTGCTCAGTAAGTGAGGAGCTGTTGGGAATTTCTCTATTCGACTCGGGCTGGAAGAAACGATTGTTTTGGAAGATAACTTCATCGGGATTGGGAGATGGACAGTTACAGATCAGAAACTCTCTCTCTCTCGTTAGAATCCGAGAACAGAGCCTTACCGACAATCTGTGGCGTTAGTCGACTGAGGCTCTGAAGGGGATGCGCGCTAACTTGAGAATGCTGAAGGTTTGTGATGCACGGCAGACTGTGGTTCTCAATGCTCGGGCGAAGCGGAAATTGTTGACCTGGTTATTCGCGCGAGATGGGGGAAAACAGGACTCTGCAACCCGAGTGTTGTGCGATGGTTAGTTTCCGTCTGCGCAGGCAACCAGACTGGCGGATTTTGTTCTCATGCAATCAGATCGAGGGCTGTTTGTTCCCAGTTTTTCGTTCCTTTCTGTCCTTCAAGTCTGCCAGTCTGGGTCAAACATTTCATTCTCCTTTTGGGGTGGCCAGTGCTACGGGGGCATGAGCATGGAGAGCCTTGCTCTGCCAGAGTACTGGAGTTGCTTCTTTTTTATAATCGGTTTGTCGTGGTTGACACGTGTGTTGGATTGGTTCAGATTTTTATGTACCGATGACATAGTCGACCCGCGGTTGACGTGATGAATAATTATCCATGCATGATCCCGATGCATAACAGGGCAACGATGTCAGCGGTTAATTTCAGTCTGCCTGTTGAATTGCATTTGCTTGGCTGTGGCTGAAAAGAGTTAAAGGTCCAAAATTCAGCACATAAAAAGAATTCAATAATTCAAGGTCAGGATCTTTAATCAACTGACATATTATTGTGATCATCAAAAGTGGATATTCATTCTTGTCTTATGTTAGAAGAGGCTCAATTTCGAGCATATAAAACGGAATTTTGAAAATCGTGCCGGGAGACCGTTAATCACCGCCTTCAGTCCATCGGATGCCCGGGTAAAGGGAATACAAATGTTGTGTGTAGCATTTAGGGCGTATTTGGATCCCTACGCACCTAACTAATGTGGTGTGTAATCCCCACTACAAATCTTCTATTACTCTACACCTCATACTAATTAAATAAAGTGATATTTACCCTACTCTCTCTCTATAAATAATTTTAATTATTATCCATATTTTTTAATTATTATTTCTATTTTTTGATCATTTATCCCTGCATATTATCTACTCTTTAGTTATTCATCCTTTGTTCTTTTCACTCGTTTATCTACTCCTACAAACGTATTTTCAATTATGCTTATCATCATCTTTTGTCTTTTTGGTTACATTTTCCACCGTACTACACGCCATTATACGCCCAATCAAACACACCGTTAGCTATTTCATTTTTTTAAATAATCTTATTTATCTAATTTTTTATTATTTACAATTTTATTTTCATTTCTTTTACATGTTTTATTATCCAAAAACGCTGCAAATGCACAATCACATCATAACTTGTGGCAGGAGGTTTCGTCGTATAAGTTCATTTATCTTTATCTTGATTTAGGTGTGGGCCATAATTTAGTTGGTAGTACTTACGTCACGTGCAGGAATGGTGTTATCGAAAACGTGAATCTAGACCATTGCTTGTTTAGCATCTCAGAAAAATTTTGAGAGAGGAGATCAGGTATGGCTGCCGGCTCCACTGTCACGTATATTTCGGTGTAAAACGGGGTTCATAACACACACACACACACATATATATATATATATAACAAAAAATTAAATCTTTCATTTATCTTTATTTTTAACTTAAATCTTAGGCAAAGAAAAAAATACAACCGTTGATTTTCTATTTAAATAAAATGTTAACATGTTTGAACATAGTCTAAACCATTAATATAAATGAATTTGGTCTTAAATATAATGTAATTTATATTTGTAATCAAATTCATAAAAAGATGTAAAATCCACATATACATTAATACTAAAATATAAAAATATAATAGCTTTTAGTCCATTTTATTTGAAAATATATATTTCAAAGGGATTTGAAAATATACCTGTCTCCTTTTCCTCCGTAGATACCTATGGTTTTGAAATATTAACAAACATATCTGTAAATTTGTAACAAGTTTGCAATTATACTAATTCAATTATGGGGATATACATTAACATGATTGAAATGACTATCAATTTATTATAAACTTATAGATATATCTGTTAATATTTAAAAAATATAGATATTTTTATATTTATGAGTTAAGATTGTAGGTATATCTCCAGACGCCGTATATTTTTATACTTCGTTTAATTTTGCAGGCCTCAAAAATGATCAATTTCATGAATATTTCTGTACCAACAATGAGTTTAGAATATACCGAAAATGAACAGTTACATTTTAAAAATAAAAATATAAAATGGATCAATCCTGCATATGCTTCTACTAGGCTCCACCTGCCAAGCAGCATGGCGCTCCACGTCTTCACAAGATTAGACCATTTTGTGTACGGATGAAGAAATTGATCCGTAGACGCATTATTTTGCAGCGCACGTGCATTCCACTTTTACGTAAGCAGACATACAGTCCGTAAGACTGATTTGATAGACTGGGTGACTGACTCTGCTTCCCCTGATTCCGACGATTCAGCCACCGGATTGTAAGTGGACGGTCCAGAAACAGAGTGCAGCTGCCACCCACAAATTGACCTCCTGCCCTCCTGCAACTTGCCTATTTTAAACGTAAATTAGATTGATGCATATGATTTAGGCTTCGCTTGGCCCCGTACAACTTCAGCACTTTTAAAAACTTTTAAAAAAGTATTGCTGAGCTTGGGCCAAAAGTGCTAGATCTAAAATATTGCAATGGTTACAATATTTTAAAGTATTTTTAACTTTATATATCTGTTTTGTTATAATATATTGAAAGTACTTTTTATTATATAAATTACCAAAAAAGACAAAAGAATCATTCTATCATCGTCAAAATTTTAGGACTCCATGCCATGACAAGGCTTATGAAAACTATATTCAATCGAATGACTCCTATTATCTTTAACTTCAACATTGGTTATCTTTTTAAACCTTAAAAAATATATTTTAAGGAATATAAAATATTATTTATCTAATAAGTATTTCAAAGTGTCTAGACATAAACCTTAGCACCTTTTATATAGATTTTGATTTAATACATGACTAATATTTTTATAAATAAAATTTATTTTAGATATTAATGAAAATTTTCTTATAATTAAATAAATAGTAATCTAAAATATAAAAATAATTTCTATAAGACTATATAAAAATTGGGAAGGAAAATTATCGTCATAGCTCATAACATAAAAATAGTAAGACTATCATCAAATCTTGCTGGAAGTATTTAAAAAATGGAAGTAGAACTTTTTAAGAGAGAGAAAAAGGATGGGGCAAAAGAGGCATTCTAATGGCCTAACTCAAGAAGGCCAGGGAGAAACACGGAATATTTTCACTTATTTGAAAATGTGAAAATTCGACATTAGTGGTGCCGAATAGAATTTTTGAAATTCTCCCCAAACATTTTTTTATTCTTACAAAGCACATTAATACACGCAAACGTTCGTTTGAGCCTCTTGGATGAGCGGCCAAACGAAGCTTTAATTGTCCAAAATAAGTTGCAATCTATCTTGCAACAAGAGAACCTCCGACAAAGGCCATTGTAACTGAGAAGCGCATGGTTGACTATGCATGTCCACAATACTGGGTTCCTCCTCAGGTTGAAGGTCATATAAATGATAGGATGATCCTTTCATTTTTATAGCTTTTCAAGCCGCAGAAAAGGCCTCATCATGCTAGGCTTTTGAAATGGATTTGGTATAAATGATGCATGTTTCTTTTAACTCTAGATTGTATGAATCTAAGCTAATTTAGTGGCCATGTTGCTTGAACATAGTACTATGGCTGTCCAACCTTAGTTTTTAGAAATATGCCTAGTTAACATGCAATTGTTTGAATGTTTTCTTTATATAATATTGGACTTCCTTAATTTATCTATCTATAGACTATAATAAATGAAGAGCTTGCTACCATGAACGCATCAATTGAAGAGTTGTTAGCTGAGGCAACAATAGCAAATAGCAACTCTTTTGAAAACCACATTTCATTCCTAGTTTTATAACTCTTGTCCCCACCCAGACCAAAAAATAACATAATTAAATATCATTTCAAAATCTAGAAGTAAGTCTCTCAAAATTTATCAAACTTGAGATGTCACATAATCACAAAAGCAACCACAACAAATCTCATAAATAAAAAAATCAATTAATCTCATAAATGAAATAAATTCTGTCAATAATCTCACATACAATCCCATAAAAATCTAAGATATCAATAAATAAAATAAATATCTTTGGGATTCTCTAATATAACAATTTGCAACATCTACCCAATCCCATGATCTAATGCCCTCATTAAGTGGCATTCTCTAAAAAAAAAATTAAGGGGTAAGTCATAAAAATTCAGTAAGTAAAGTAGATGAACTTAGCAAATGTGTCAAAAAAAATTACGGCATGTACAAAAATATATAAATCTCTTGATTATTTAACTAACTGTCCCAATATACATAAAAATCTATTGAAAACAATATCTAAGATCATATCTTGACCAGTTTGGCGGATCACAGCATCGAATATAGGGAGGTAAATCTCATTCCTTCATTGCTGTCTAATCAAAACTCATGATATGACTACTCTAGATAATTTGATCTTTCCACAAAGTCCAGAACATTCGAAAAGCCAAAAATTGATTATCTGATCATCCAAATTGGAGATCATGGGGTTTAGAAATATCAAAATAAAATTTGGCTGTTTGTGCATCTCGTCAGACTAGTGAAGTACAGCAATAGTAGGCGCACTTAGGCCACTGCTAGTGTTTCTTGCTTGAGTCGAGCACTTGGACCCTTGGCACTGGGCTGGTACATAGGTTGCTTGCCTAGCTTGATCCACTAGTGCTCTAGGTTTGGATTGCTAGATACGCTTAGCCAGGCTTGAGGAAGCTACCGATGCTTGTCTGCCTTGCAATTATTGTCAATTTACATGGCCATCACTGCCTAATGTGCCTGTTGATAGATCCTATAGGATAACTTAAACTAAGAGGAGATGGGTGAATTGAGTTTATAAAAATTTATTGCTTAATCCTTTTTAGATTAATTTTTCTTTTTTGTGCTTGTGTACAATGTATTATGAAATAAATAATAAAGTAGTGAAGTGCAAAGAAAGTAAAGTAATCACAAATAGCACACACATATAACATGATTTTTTTTATAGTGGTTTGGACAACCTTCTTACTCCACTCTTAGAGGAGCACACTCTTCTTGTGCCTTATATTTCACTATCTCATATAATGAAAAATAATAGTGCACCTAGTACTCTTCTAGATTTCAGCTCTAAGGAGCATAAACATAGTGCAACCTGCACTCTTTTGGATATGCTTTAGGGGGCATAAACTAGTGCAACCAGTACTTTTTTGAATCAGCTCTAGAGGGCATAAATTAGTGCACCTAGAACTCTTCTAGATCCTCTTTTGGGGGCATAATAATGTAGCCCTTCTCTGCACTCTAGTAGATAGTCATAACTCTTCTTGAGCCTAATCAACACTTACTAACTCAAGGTAATTACAAAGAAATAAGGCTATGAAAGTTAAACATACTTTACAAATATCTCAATGAAGCATCGAGGAAGACTTAATCTTTAAATAACTCTTTACATTGCAGAAGATCTTTGTAACACCCCGCCTTCCAAGGTGCTACTTTGACAGTAATAGGAGAAACTATAGCCAGAGTCTCTCCTGAACCTATTCACTTTAACTTGTACATTCATTCACAATAATTCACATATGCCCAGAATCATAGCATGTATACATGGCTACAGAGTGTAGAAATTTACTTTAACCCTGTTTATGAGGTGACACACAAGAGTTTATGAATTATGTTTTGTTTACATCATTGTTTAGTTCACAGTTTATAATTATATATATATATACGTCCAAAATATAACAAAAGATGAAACTATTAAAAGTCATAGTTTATCCCTTTCTTGAGCTCCAACCCCTTGTTGGGCTCCAACCTCTGACCTGTCAGCTAATAATATAATAAAATAAGTGCTTCCGGGTAGCTCAGTAAGCAGAAATTAAGTAAATGATAATTAACATAATCAAAAGACACAACATACATACGAAATTACCAAATTAAACTACTATCATGTGTATAGTCTAATTATACTATATCCATCTAACCAAATCATATCCTCTCATCATAACTAATCACTAATAGGCATTTTCGTCAGCCACTACTTGCCATTAACCAATACCATGCTCGGGAGGCATCCCACAAGTGGATTCAGCCATGTCAAAGTAGACCTAACCACTACCAAAGTGGTCTCAACCACAACTACAACAAAATGAGCTCCACTTTCTTACTATATTGGTGTGCTCCGGTTTATCCTTGCAACCCGATTACGACTATTGTTAGAATCATAACCACATGGTCCACGTAGTCCATGTTTTCTTGCCTTCATTGCAACCTAGAGCTACAAGTTTCCATTCACACCCATTAAGTAATTAAGAGAGTTACACATAATAGGCCAGAACTAGCCTCTTCACTGTGATAAGGGACATAATCAAACATCGCTCTCTGATGGGCGGAATCGTAATATTCAATGGAGCCATCCCAGCAGACATACAAATCCAATATACATAACAATGTTTTTGGCAAGAATCCAAATACGTCATTATCCATATCCATTTTCTAAACATGGATTTACTTCCCAATCAAATCATATGTAATTTCACCTTCACTAAATCATCAAGATCAAATACACCTATCTTATCTTCCAAATTTTTATGTCATTCTAATAATTATCATAATACAATCTTCCTTGCGTTATTTTCAATATTTTTCATGATATCTTAATAAAATACACTTTCCAAATAGTATAAAGATCATAATTATACTCAATTTGACAAAATAAGCAAAATAAAGAAAAATAGAAATTTTACTATTCATAATTGTTTGGATGCCTCAACATTAGTTTTGGATGCCTCAACATCATTTTGGATGCCTCAACACCTATCTTTTTGGCCTAAAATTACTATTCATAGAAGGGTGGATGCCTCAGCATCAGTTTTGGATGCTGCAGCATCATTTTGGATGCCTTAGCATCAGTTTTGGATGTTGTAGCATCATTCTGTTTTGTTTAAAAATTACTGTTCATAGTAGGTTGGATGCCTTAGCATCAGTTTTGGATCCTACTGATGAGTGGATTTCATTCACTCATAAGATACGTTTTTATACTTAGATATTTGTCATTCTTATGCAATTGTGTTATGATTTTGGTACTTATGATGTTTGTTTTTCAATTAGGTGTTCTAGCATGGGAAGTGG
>JAYJMB010036924.1:0-27002 GCA_036873735.1 Pouteria campechiana | reverse complement strand
AAAATAAAGCGAGAAGGAGAGAAACAAAGAGAAAAGAAAAATCAAAACCTACCTCTATTGTCTCCATTTCTTCAAATCTCATCTTCTTTCCCAACTACTAATTCATCTTCGCCAATTCGATCTCCAATTGCCTTGCTATCTCCTTTCGCTTCTTCCTTTCTGCGTCTGTCGGAGTTCTCTTTTTGATGTATTGAAAGAAAAGCAAGAGGAATCATGGAGTGGGACAGCGATTCGGAGGCGAGTGGCTCCGAAGAGGGATTCCTTCTCAACGATGGCGGGCCTCTCTCTTTCAGCGTGGGGAGTCTGCTTCAGCCGGCGGCGTGCGGGTTTGTTGTTACTGACGCATTGGAGCCCGACCACCCGATCATATACGTAAATACTGGATTCGAGCTTGTCACGGGGTACCGCGCGGAGGAAGTCCTTGGCAGGAACTGGTATGTTGTAATTACTAGTTTGGTATGGTCTTTGAGTTTTGGTACCCGGAGTTACAGATTTCTGCTTACGTGGATTGTTGGTTTTTTAAGGTCTATTTTGTCTCTCCTCTTGTTGGTTATCAAAATTTTCCGATCTTGAGATTCGAATGTGGAAGATAGATTCGCTAGCTCAGGAGATAGACTTCTCTAGCTAAGGCTTGTTGTTTTCTCTTACAGCTGTTATTTAGCATTTGTTTTGCTGCTCAATTTAACTGAATTGTACTGATCCAACTCTGTATGTACAGAATAAAACAGCAGAGGTTGTACCAGTCTTTCTTCATAATGACTAGGGAGATCTTTTATCTGGGCTTCTTATTGTTGTTGTTGTTGCTGTTGTCCTGAAACAATTTCAATTGCAATTTGGGGAATATTCTACTTGTTATGTACTCTTTGAGCTATTTCAATTTTAAGCATTTAATATTTTGAAATTTGCATCAAAATATGAAAATACAGCCTTTATGTTTCATCCATCTTTTGATGAATAGGATTTGGACAACATTGAACAAGAGCCAAAATCCTTGATACATGGCCCTCTTCCGCTTTTGGTTTTTTCATGTCCAAAATCACCCAACTTTGAGCAATTTTTTCAGGCAGCTCAAGCTGAGTCACATCCTTATGTGCATTTGCACTTACTATTTGGAATGGTAGAGCCCACTTTTAAATGTTGAGGTGGTTTGTGTGAACACAATAATCAATCCATTCTTAAGATGTGCACCATTATGGCAAATGCAGAAGCCAGTATTGAAAGTTACTGTAGCACCTAGCGGATGAAGGTAGATGCAAGCTTACTTTTGACTGTTACATGTGCATCTTATGATTTTTTAAGTAGTTATATTTGCAAATTTCCATTCGTGGCCAACCTTGTTTGGTATAAAGTATGTCATTTTGCCAAAACTTCCATGTAGGTTAGGCTACTCTAATCTGAACTTATCTGTTTTAGAAATTTGGGCGGTTATACATGATTTCTAACCTGGTATTGGTTTATGCCAAAAGATCTTGAACACAACTTGGTTTGGTGAAGGGATTATTAAGTCAACTTGACTTACTGGCCTCAGTAAAACTAGACAAGAAAGTTATTTCTTTGGTTGTTGACGTTCTTGATGGGTCCTTGTAGTTCATGTTAAGATAGGTTGTTTTATTCATCATAGGATGTTTCATACTTAATGCATTTGCACTCAAACATTTTTTATTGGTTGTTGCATGCACAAACACTAAGGTTATCTAACCCAAGTCATTTAAATTGAATAGGCAGGGATTTCTAGTTCGACCTTGGATTGGGTAAACTAAACACACATCTAGACAAAAAAAAAGAAGACAAATATTTGATAATGGGATGGCCTTATTCAGGTTTAAAAACAAAACTATGAACTGCAATAAATTATTTATTTGATCTTTCACCCAAAGCTCAGATCTATAATGCCCTATCAGATGATTGGATTAGATGATAATGGTAGAGCCAATAATGACTATTTGCACTTTTTGTATTGCAAAATGCATAGAGTAAATTCCTCCTGGTTTTGTATGCAAGTTATTGAAATTTTAACTTTCTTTCATGTTTAGCTACTTATTTCTTGATACTACCGTATTGCAATTTGGTCCATTTGAATTGCGACATCTTCTCATGATATGCACCTTGAAAAAGAGCTTAAGATCTGTGATTAATTTAGCAATAAATAACAGAACTAATGTGAGCAAATGCCCATCATTGGCTTTTTATTCACTGAAGCTTTTACTACTGTCCATCTAAAGATACACATTCAAACTCACACATGTCGTGTTGACACTCTTGTAATTTATTGTAGTTTTGGGAAAGGATAAAGTGATAAACAAAACTTCTAGACTAAGATAAACAAAACTTCTAGACTAAGGCCCTGTTTATTAAAAAGGGGAGGAAATCCCTTTTCCTCCCTTTCCCACGACCTTTTAATTCTTTCAACATTTACCCACACCCAAGGCCCTCCTCCCTTGACGATCCAACTTTTTAATCATTATTACCGGCATTCTCAATCATCACTTCCTCCTTTTTTTTTCCCCTTCCCAAAATGCCTTTTTTTTAAATCTTTATTCAGTTTTAATCATGACCCTCAATCTTGTTGCATAATTTCCTTATTTTCCTCTCTTTCTTTTTTCTTCCAGGGTCCACTTTTTTCTCCTTTTTTTTCCTCATCCTTCCCTAATTCCCAAACAGGCCCTATGAGCCATTGCTGCACATACAATTATCTAAGCAAGTTAGTATAGGAAGGAGCCACTTGGTTCCATTGTCATGTATTTATGCCCCATTCACTACATCCATTGTTATTGTTGTTCTGGTTGTTGTTCTTATTTGGCTCATCTTAGGGCATGAGATTGAGAGTGAAATGAATGCATAGACTGCATTACAGGTGGATTAGGTTAAAATATGTCGTTGCATGTGCATTCAGTGTTAATGACCATATTGATGGTCTGGATGACAAATAATTGTCATAGTGGGCTTAGGACAGTGTGCAGAGTCCTTTTTGTTTCTGATTATGTAGCCTTCTGGATTTCTGTCTGCTCTATTCAGGGTACGTTGCCCTGTAATCAATTTTGAAATATTGGAATATTGTGAATGCCATGTTTATATGTCACCAGGTGACAACCGCTCCCTTTTAGAAGAGCTTAATAGTTAGATGAATTTAGAAAAATGTCATCACCAATGTTATAAACCATTATAGGGGTTAAATTTAATTTTAATACTTATTACGAACATACTAGTGATCTATTTCTTTGAGTGAAGAAATGGCCAAAGGGTCTTATGATGCTAATTTGTGAAAAAAATGAGAATATCTCTGATATCATCAATAAATTGGAGTTAATATCAATAAAATCTTTAATATTATCGATAAAATTTGGAATATATGAAATATGGGTTTTTCTATAAGATAAGCTATAGGCCACTTCCCATAAAGATAATATCAGAGATAAGATCTATAAAGTAAACACTGAATGACTAAATTAGAAGATTCTTGCAGTTTGTCAATGTAAGCATAATTGGAATTGCAAACTCATGAATTAAAACCTAAGTTGCAAGTCTTAGAATTTGAACCATTGAGAAATAATGTTGATTGAATAAATAATGAATTATAGGATTTTGAGGGGAAGATTGGGAAATATTTGCACTTTGTGGGGTCCACCATGTCACAAGATGCTTGTTGATTCCAATAAGGGTTCTTGCTATTTGGACCATGAAACCAAATAATGAAAGAAAAACCTATCCTGCAGAAAGAATTGAAATGTCTAAAGGGGAAACCTGATTAAAATGCTGGATTCTGGTAATGACTAATGAAACTGCTGGAGTGGGAATGACCAATGAAACCAAATTGCGGTGACTGTGATAACACTTTCTAGATCAATAAAGATCTACTAGAATGATTGTTATGTGTGCAACTTGAATAAGCTAGTCAAAATTCAACCTATAAAAAAATGGGGGGACCTTTACTGAAACTAATCCAACTTGAGATTAAAACATCATCATAAAAGATGATGGAACGTGGATTGGCTTGGGAAGAGCTTAGTTCATACGAGGCCAAATTTGTGTTGTTGTGTGCAAAAAGCTATTGAACATGCCTTAGCATGGAACTATGAGATAACTTATTATGACATCAGTGACTGTGAATGCCTATTTATTTGACTTGTGCAAGTTAATTTAAATTCATTTATTGCATTGACTTGGTTTTATGTGGTCTGATTGATTTAAATTAATTAGCTCTGATCTCAAGGTATTGTTTCCTCAATCCAAGATCGAGGGAGCCATTGTTGAATGGATTGAAGAATCATGCATTAACAGCCTAACTTTTTGGGTTGCATTAGCTTGATTTGGGTAAAACAAATCCAAGTTTCATTTCTGAAAAATTAAAAAGAAAAAACAAATCAGGGATTTGATTATTAAACAAAAGTTGGAATAACTGAATTTGGATATTATGGAAAACAATAGTGAAAACAGTAACTACTGCAGCCGAAAGAAATCATACCCTCTTCACAACTGGAATATAGTATGGTGAAGATAAAAAAACAAAAGAGATAGTCAAAGGTTATGCAGAGGTTTTCTAATTGATAGCCTATCATTGCTAGCCCCCTTTTAAGAAGTCCACTTCAATATTAACCTTGTTAGGGACCTAGTGAAAGGAGAAAGAATGAATATTGCAAGCATCTGAACTTCTTCATTATGAGCTAACTGTTAGTTACCACCAGTGCCTCCTTTTGTAAGTGACTTTTTCTTTTATTTATTTATTTTGAAAAATATCCAACTATCCATGGAGAATTTTATAAAAGCTTACAAAGAGAGAACCCTAATGATCAGGGAAAAACTAAATATAACCTCATAAATTGTCAGTAATCTGTGGACCTCACATAGATGTGCTGTATGTTAGTTTGCATGGCATCAAAACTGCATAATCTTGGGCTGATTATAAAGTTGTAGTGATATACTATTAAATCGCATTAGCTTCATAACTTCATTCTCATTTCAGTTCAAGAAGTTAGGTTTTTGGAGGAAGACATTCGTTAAGGGTGAGAATCATTGCCAGTGGAGGGGAATGTCTGAATGCGGTGTTTTTCTAATGCTAAATTGGAAAAAAGTAGAACTTTGATAGAAGATTGGAATTGGAATCACTCAAATGTTATTATGAATCTTAGAGAAAGTTGTTCATTGGATATCAAGGAGGAATCATGGGGGGATAAAGGTGAAGTTGGGTTCTCACCAGTGAGTTTGAAAGGAAGGTTTGGGTTGGTAGAATGTGGAGCTGATGGCCTCAGGCACATTGGTGGGAGGGAGACTAGGGCCCTAAGATACTGTAGGAAACCAGAAACGCCAAGATTAGATTCCAAATCTGTCATCATGGTGAATGGGATAGGGCAGGAAGCCTAAAATTTATAAGTTAGTGGCTATTTAATTTGGTTTTTCATTACATTAAGGAAGCAAAAAGCAATTCAGGTGGATTATTTTTGTAGAAGTTAAAAAAGCAGTTGTATTCGGGGTTCAGATTAGCTGCCTTTCTATAATGGTCACATAGACAGTGAGAATTAGTTATTGAGGCTTGAGGGAAGTTTGGCTTTATTATGATAGTAGGAGGCATTCAAACAACATGGGCCCCTGTCTGTGATGTTAATTCTAAAGGAGCTGGAAATTTCGGGTTTTCGAACTTTTTGTTAGGCTATTGATTTAAAATTATTGTGAAAATATGAGCTAGTAAAAGAAGGCATTGATGGTTATCTTTGGGTCAAGATGATTTCTCTTCGGAGGAAAATAATGGTTGTTCCTAAAAACCTTATAAGTATAATGGAAGCATTACACAGGTGAATGAGTAAGCATTACTTTAGATCAAGATGATTTCTCGTTGAAAGGAAAATAATGGCTATTCCTCCATTTTGGATAGGTATATTGGAAGCATTACACAGGTGAATTAGTAAGCATTACTTAAGATGCTTGCCCATGTTTTATACTTATCCCAATAATGTAAATACTTTTTGATCAACACTAACTTTTCATAATCAACTTAAAACTTATCTTTTACCTAACAAAAGCTTGCCATTTTTACACATTTAATTCTACATCTTTTACAGTCATTCTGTTTTTTCTCTTGTTGATATAAATTCCTTCCATCACATATATAAAATTACATTACCAAATTTAAATAGTAAGTAATTGCTTATGAAGTCCTTTTCTGCGTTCGGGTTTTATTTAAAGGCAAGTAATGTTGTAAAGGGTTTGAACCTTATGTAGAGGTTATGGATGGATGCACCCCTACGTCTAATGCATCGTGAATTTGTGATACTAGATATCAATAAGAAAATACTAGTATGTTGCTTAAGTTTTATGTGGATTATATGATTATTTATGCTCACAATTTTTTCCTGAGTTTTTGGAGAATTGATTTCAGCATAGTTGAATGTCCTCTAGTTTCTTATTTGTCCACTATTTTATTTGCATCAACAAATTCCTTGAAAGTTTTTTCTCCTGTCTTTATGATTATTGAGGATTGTCCCTGTTTATACGTGGAATGTAAATAAGCTAAGCAAGCAATATGTAAGTGATAGGTTGATGCTTTTTGATGCCTGTATTTTCTTGTCTCACAATTCTGTTCGGGTTAGCACATTCTCCAAAAGGTGTCTACTCCTATGTTTCAAAGGAACCAGGACCGCCTTTTTGTGAGTGAGTTAAGCAAGTTTGGCTTTGTTATGCAACAAGCAGCTTAACCTGAGTTTGTGATTCTAGATTTTGTGTTTGAGCTTAATCCAGGTTAATGCACACCTAGCTTGGCTTCATATGAACTTTCACATATGTAAATCATACATGGGATGAAAAATACTAATGACATGCGATGGTCCTTTACAAAATTTTGGACAAAGTTTAAAAGAAAACCTATCATATTTAAAAATTTATGTAATGATTTTTTTTTGGACTCGCTAAAAATTGTGAGTTTTAGAGGGTTATGTTCCGTTGTCGAGTTTACGACACATATTACCCATTTTGTATGCATGCTGATGAGACAAGTTCAAGCCAAGTCAAATTACTTAATCAAGTTCACATCGCCTCAAGCAACCAATTGTTGGCCTTGAGCTTGGCATGTTTTCCTTACTAGCTTGTATTCGTGATTGGACCTTGTTGATCCAATGATGCTGGCCTGGCCAAAATAAGCCAAGTTTTGAGGTAGCTTGGCTTCATCATAGGCAAGAAAGATTCCAAAAAATGACTTCAAAAGTGGGAGGGGTTTGTAAGAAGACCATGAGGGTAGGATGGAGGCTTCATTAACTATAATTTATAGCATGCTAATGCCACTCATCATAGGGAAAGGGACCAATAAAGAATTAGATATTGTTAAGTGTCCATGGCTATGTTGGCAAAGCAAATTTAGGAGTTATGTACTCCCTAAATTAGTATTTACATGGTGGACAAACAAGAAGAAAATGAATTCATAACTAGAGTTAGGTGTGATCGACTCCACTATAAGTTCCGGTGTAGTTGACCATTGATCATAGAGTGACGAATGAATGTACTATATGGATAGGACTTAGGGATGGTTATTCCATCATCACTTTATTGGAATTCTTAGTGCCTCTGGCATTCTTAGGCATTTGATAGAAATATAGGGAGAAATGATCTCCATATAGCTTTTATTGGCTTTAGATTTTACACGACTGGGTTCTGAGGAGCATTAATGTGGTGGTGTCCAATGAATGGATCATGAGAAAAAGCATGAAAGATATTGAGGAGTTGTAGGAGAAAGTGACAAATGTGAGCAAACAAGTTGTAACAAGTACAAAGAGAGGAAAACAAAAATGGAAAAATATGAAGATATTTGTCATTTTTGGAATGAATCAAACAATTTTCATTTTTATTGATTATTCTCAATTGATTACACTTGTTGTGTACATGAAATTTTTTTTTATGTTCACATCCCAGACCACAAGTGGTCCTAATTACATCTCCACAATGGGAGAAAACCCTTGATTAAAAGAAAAAGTACAATGTATCTTAGAAACCCAAGAATAAAACACAATCTCTTTCAAAATAAATGTGTCCTGCCTTTGGGATCGCCGAGCATATTGCGATGATTTGATATTTAGGAGATCGCCTCAAGTCAATGGGCGGATAGGGTGACACGGCTCTAGCTTGGGTTGTTAGATACTTGGTCAACCTAAAGAATGAGTATTTTGATCAAATTGGTTTGTCCCGGGTGGAATCAAAACCGGTTGAGTTCTACTGTTTAGACTATAAGAAACCATAGATACAGTAGGCGATTTGTGACCCATTTGGTATATATCGGAAGGACTCAAAACCGGGTGATATCTATTGTGTTTAGACCTGAAAGAGACCAAAAGAAAACAGGTGACCTACGTTTGGTTCAGCTTTCTCTCATTGCCGATAAGAAGCTTAAGAAGAGCGGGCCAAGTTCACTGGGTTTTGGTTAGTTTTCTCTCATTGCCCATGATAAGCTTAGGGAGAGTGGGCCAGGTTAATTGGGTTTAGCTCGGCTCTCTCAATTACCTATGAAAAGCTTAGGAAGAGTGGGCTAGGTTGACTAGATTTGACTGTTTTGATGAATGATATCTGCTAAGGTTCAACTCACTGAGCTATAACTCAGTGACTCGATCCTAGACTTAGGCTTTTGAATGAGTTGGTGGAAAAGGCGTTCGCTAAGGTTTGACTTGGTGAGTCATGATTTAGTGACGTGGTAAGTAATGACTCAGTGACTCGGTGCTAGACTTACACTTTGGGTGACTGAATGAGTGGTGTTTGCTAAGGTTTGACCTTGTAAGTCATGACTTAGTGACTCAGCGAGTCGGGACTTAGCGACTCGGTCTTGGACTTAGGCTTTTGAATGATTTGGCAAGTGTTGCTTGCTAAGGTTTGACTCGGTTACCTGATCCTAAACTTAGGCTTTTGAATGAATTGGGAAGTGTTGTTTGCTAAGTTTTGACTTGGTGAGTCATGACTCAGTGACCCGATCCTAAACTTATGCTTTTGAATGAGTTGGGGAGTGGTGTTTTCCAATATCCCGTGGAAAACTGGAAGCGGACGATCTTTATCGTTTATACTATCAGAGATCAAAGATCCAGGTTGCATGAATTAAGCCTAATTACAGTTTGAGTTAATTAAGCCAAATCATGGTTAACACTAATGATAATGATTAGTGCTAAGTGACAGTTCTTAATTGATTTAAGACAATGTCATTAGTTTCCTAATTTATGGGGCATTTACATAGTAACTCTGCCATTTATGGAGTTTAATTAGGGTTTAAATAGGTTTTAATGTGTTTTAATTGTCTAATCTAGCATTATCCCGTTGTCCACTAATCATATGGGACCCACCATTACCACAACATAGGCGGGGCCCACGTGTGTACTATAGTGGGGCTATGGCAGTGCCTTTAGGCACTGGAGAAATTACCAGTAGTCAAAAGTCACTGGTGTTAAGGTAGGCACCTGCCTCTTGAAGACTCCTCAAGCTCCTTCAGAAATTCCCCTTTTTCTAAAGGCATAGAGAGGGATATTTATAGGCATGAGGTCCAACTTTACCTCTGGGGTAGTTAAGGAATATCAACTTTAACATTGAGGCATTCTGGGGATGCCGACTTCAACATTGAGGGCATTCTTGGAAACGAGCTCAGCTTCACCTCTGGGTAGTTTAGGAATATCAGCTGCAACATTGGGGCATTCTGGGAATCTAAGCTTTACTTAGACTTTGATTGAATAATTAATATAATTTCCATATATGGAATGAAAAATATTCATCGCCCTAAAAATAATTTGGATTTTCTTCTTCTTCAAGCCATTTCAGCTTATATGAAAGTTTTAATTATGTGATTTATATATCCGCCTATTTAAGTTACCCCACTTTTCCTCTACGTGGGCTAGCCACGTTGCTTGCTCAATCTGCGCAAGTAGAATTTCCAATTACGTAGGTAACAACACCTAGGTGTGTGGGTAAGAACGATACCCGTTGAATAAGCCATATCCGACAATGTCCGTTGGGTAAGATTTTCTTCCAATGTGTGTTGCTTGAGATAAATCTTCACTGTCATTTCACCTGTGGAAGTTCAGAATCCCATCTCTTAATCTATCGAGCCCATTTCCACTTCATTTGTGCGGATTGAAATATCATGCCTTGACTGCACAGGCAAAGTAGCTTCAATAACCAAGTCAGCGCAACAGATTTTCCTGATTGCGCGGTGCTTGGTTGTGTTGTTTTTCCAACTGCGAGGGTAAAATCAGAATCCAAAAGGAATTACCCACGCTGGTCATTGCTTGCGCGGTTTCAGTAAATCCACCTGTGCAATAGGAGCAGCTGCGCGGTTTGGAGGGTGTCTTAGCTGTGCTGATTGGGAAATGTTTCAATTGCACGAATAGCCTGATTTCATGAAGCCTGTCTGTGCGGACAAGCTGGAGACTCGTTGGCTCCCGCATCAACCAAGTTTCTAGTTTCATCATTGGGAGAGCGTTCCAAGCCTAATTGCGCAGGTCGAAGAGGTGTTCAGAGGCCCGACATCTGTATCCAATGTTGCTGCACTCACTCGGATGGGGTGGACCTTGTCTACGCGACCTAATCTCCATCCTGCTCACGCAACTTCTGTCGGAAGGGAGACATTGCTGTCTGCATCAGAACCAGGCGTGCTTAATCTGTTGCAGTGGGCTTTTCTGATTGCACGATCCTCTGTTTAATCTTCTCGAATATGCAAGTGGGCTGGCTTAATGGAGATGTCATTACCTATTTTTGGAGGTAGCTTGCTGTTTGACTTCTAGAAGTGTAATCTCATGGTGGCGGTGGCATGAACATCTCTTGCCACAATGCTCGCATCTTCTGCCGTTTTTCCCTCAGGGTCGTCAGAAAGAATGGCTGCTCTATTGAGGGCGTCCTCCACCTGTAAACACTCAATCTCGCCAGTCACCATCTCCACTCCATGCTTGTCTTGAGCTTTCGCCATCAGCGTACGGGTGAAGAGCTAGGGCGGGTCTACGTCATGGTTACGACGGTGCAGATCATGTTCAGGCCGGGGATTTGGCTCTCGACCCAATTAGAAACTTGGCGGTTGGGATTGCAATTCGAGGAGGAAGCGCTTGCTGAGGCGTCGAGGATGAGGGAGAGGGTTCGAGGAAGATGGTGGCCGTAAACGGTGGAACCATAGAGCTCGACTGAAAGGGTGCGGTGGAGATTGAGGCTGGAGTGGGCGAGTTGGGAGAGGGGTCTGCTGTCGCACCAATTGAGGGCGAGAAATCCTCTGGCCTTGCCGGATGCGGCGTAGGCGACAAAGGATTTCTTCATGATGGTGATGCTGAAAGAGCCGACTGTCTTCTTGGCTAGGGAGAAAGCTCTGCAGACTACCGTTCGTTTCTATGGCTGCTACGTTGACAAGAGCGAAGGTGGCGAAGACGAAGAGATTGGCATCTCTGTTTCAGGGCTGATGCATGAGCTGACAGATCACACAGGTGGGCCCTCACCCTTGGAAGGAGATGGACGACTGTGGATTTGATATGTGCCGTCAGGCTAAGATTAGTGGCCATTTTCTCATTGCCTGGTATGTTGACTGTGGAGAAAATTCTGTGCATGTGGACGGCTTTCTCCTGTTACCACATTAAATGCGTTAATTGAAATTCCACATGGCCGAACTAAGGTGAAACCAGGTTGGCAAATCATGTCGGCAAGTCATCCTCTTGCTTCTAACATGTAACATTGACATGGCTGATTATTATATATAGAAACCAATCAACAAAGACAGGTTCGCATACTTTTAGTTTTCAGTGGCCAAACGGAGTAGAGTGCATTTTTTGTCGTAGCGATCCTTGACATCTAAGCATTCGCATTGTGGGGATGGGACAAATTACGTGCACATGCCTTGCACGAGGGGTGCCAGTATGGCTCTACGTCCCTACACTAACAACTATCTGGAGCCTGTGGATATATCGGTGGCGTAAGGTAGATGCAATTGTCACATCATGCTTCTCCTTAGGCTTTCATTGCTGCTGTCGTATACAACATGATTACCATCTTGCTTGATAGCCATGGTTACAATGGACCAGGAAGTGAGAAACCGTGTTTGCAGGAAGAGAGTTCCGAAGTTATAGTATGTTTCACATGAAAATCTTTATTAAGCACATACTTTTGTGTTGGTTATGGAACATAACTTATATGAGAGGAGTAACATTTGCATCTCTTTTGTTTTTTTATGGTGTTATTTTGATAAAAACAACAAGGAGTGTGGAAACATTAACTAAAGAAATGGAGAGGATAGTTGGAGTAAAAGGAGTATGTGGAATGTGAAGAACTACAATATAATTATAGTAAATTGGGTTGGAGATGGGCTAAGCCAACTAATAAGTTGGCTCAGCCTAACTTGACCATTTCAATCATGAAATATATCCTGACTAGTCAATCTCGGGCTAAAAATTTAAGCTTGTTACTTAACAAGACAAAACCAAGCTTTATGGCTTGGGTTAAACTCTTTATTGCAACCATATACTAATTCATATAGAGTGATACAGTGCATAAATTAACAAGCCAATCTTTGCTCAGCTTTCTCAAACTTAGCCTTATAACCAAAGCCAAGGTTAAGGACTCAAGCTTGATTAAGTATATTGACATTGAGTTTGATAACCAAAATTTGAACTAAGGTCCATTAATCTTTGCTTAAGCTATCTCCTTTTTTGTTCAAGCTTAAGTGAAAATAAGCAAAATCTTATCTTGGCTTGGCTGGGTTGGCTCCACTCTTTTACTTGAAATTGTTTCCATACGTATGACTTCATCATAGTTGTGGTGAAATCATTCATATAGCTAATTAGATGCTTACGCCATTTCACTTTTTCTACATTTAGTACTTGATAATGACCACCATAATTAGGAATGACTTTGTAGGGTGGACTGTGAGCATATGATTGTTTGCAATTCTATTGATGGTCAAATTATAATTCCTCAGAAGTGCACAAGTGTATAACAATATAGTGTGTAAAATGAGGGGCGATCCCACGGAGAATTGTTCAAATTGATTTAATTATATCTATTTACCGAAATTAAAATTATCCTAATTTAACAAGATGAAGTGAACACTAGGTAAATCTAAGTGTAAGATGGAATAATTGAGAACTGTAATGGAAAGTAATATAGAAGAGATTTTCAGGTTGCAAGATTCTAGAGATCCGATTTTATTACTCAATGATATCTCATGTTGTTGGAATGCTGGTATCAATTTATTATCTTGAGTTCGTTCTCACTATTATATGATTATTACTGTTAGGTGTACGGGTTTAAATCAAGTATTTTTACTTTTTTAATTACTTATGGTGTTTAGTATAATTGAGGTGAAAACCCATTAAGAGCAAAGAACTTTAATGAACCAAATATATTGATTTAGCATTAGGTGAGTACCATAACTATTTATCCATTCATTCAAAAGAGCTCATGGTTTAGCATATGGTGTATACCTTAACCATGCTCAAATAATTAATCTAATTCATAGAAATGGTGATCAAGCAATTTAATCAATCAAACGATTGCAATAAACAAAATGATTGAAACAAAATAAAATCTAATTAATCAACTAAGAATCCCTTTTTATAAAAGAATATCAAGGAGGGCTACATCATTGCCCCAGAAAAAGAAATTTAGTTCATGCTAAAAAGAAAAAAAAACTCATCCAAATATACATGTTGCAGAACTTGAAATCCTTCTCTTGCTCCCTTGTAGAAGCCTCTTCCAAATCTCACTCCAATTGTGTCGTTGTTTCCTCCACCAAAAGTCCTCTGTTTCTATGTTTTTTCCTTCTTAAATAACCCAAATTAGGGTTATTTTACGTGTCCATACGGTTTCCCAAAGTCCCCTTGCGCAAAAATATCAGAATTGCTAAAAAGAAGTCTTTCCGCACTTGTACAGGCACCTTGGCGCCCATTCTGGTGCTCCGGCACCCAAGGTACTGTCCACAACGCTGCATGCACCATTTGCATTGGTATTGTTCTCCAAGAACAACTTTTGGTATTTTGGCCATAAAATTCTCATATGCTGTTTGAATCACTTGATTTTTAATGCGTTGAAAAGATAATTTCAAGGGCTACAACTTTAATGTTGAATATATTTTCCAAATAATCCTCTATATTTGTCAAAATTTGAATACAAGTGACGCCTTTGGCATAATCAACAGTTTTGAAATCTTAGATAGTTGCAGTGTTTTAGCCATAAATTCCATTTTTGATCTCCAAATTATGTGATTCATTGGATAGATTATTTGAAGGGATAAAACTCTTGTGTTGAACACTTTCCTTGAATCATTCTCCATATATACTAAAAATGGCCTTAAAGTGACGCCTTTTATAATCTTCAACCCCTTTTTGACTTATTTGGATGCGTGAAACACAAACCAACTTAATTAAATGCAATATTTAATCAAATGTGATTATAAACTAACAAAATTATGTCAATTGATTATCTAAAACATGTGAATTTAGGTATTAAAATATGGCAAATGATGAGCTCATCATCCATCATTATGATGTTGTTGTATGCATGTCTTATTCTCCTCAGTGAGGAGTAAATTTAGATTATTGTTTAAAAAGCATCCCATGGTGACATTTTTTTTGTATCTTGGTTAATTATTTATAAGAATGGAGATGGATAAGGTTGTTATGTTGTGCATATAATTGGATGGAAGACATGGAGTTTGTTAAGGCTTTTACGAAGTTGTATAATGGTTGATTTGAAATAAGTAAGACCAAATAATAAACAACTGATTGAGACTGAAATTTTGTGCTGTGTGACAATGAAAGCATATTGACAATTTGAACTTTGTGCGAATAAAAATTGAAATAAAAATGAAATAAGTAGACTTGATCAATGCCCAAAGTCCTTTGGTCCTAGTCTCCTATACTAATTCTCGTGTTCTCTTCAAGATTAGAGAAGACTTAGTGTGCTCTTCTATGCTCTTCAAGTGTGAAGGCCAACCATGTATTCGTAAACATAGGACACTTCGGCCTTAAGAAGCTTTTTCACCAAGCTACTTTCCAAAGCAGTTACTTGGTTACCATACTTTACAAAGAAGTTACTTGGTGACTAAGTAGTTTATAGTCAAGTTATAGTAAGGAAAAATGCATAATTTCTTTCATATTCCTTTGCTTTTCTTTATATTTATGAGGTCATGGTTATAGGAGATGGGCTTTAAGAGTTGGGATATGATTAAAAACAACCGACTCAAAACATCCTTTTGGTTTTAGACCTATTATGAAGATTATATGAAATTCAATCCACCCATTATATTTAACACTATTCATTTAGCTATAATAAATAATATCATCTCAGTATGACGCTCTTGTAGGCCATATCATTGGAAAACATACAAAGTCATATGTAAAACATGAAAATCATATAAATCAAACTACTAAAGTATTAAAGTAGTATAAAATCATTCATCAAATGAACGTAATAATTTTGAAGGTGTAGATTATAAATTAAATATTTTAAATATTTATATTTATTAAATAATTTTAACGGTAGTATATTCACCATAAAATGATTTTATTTTTTGGCCCACCTGTTTCAAATTAAGATTTTTTTTTCATAGTTAAATGTTTTAAGATATGTATAATGATTGGCTTAAATCATATTAAAACATTAAAATTATACCAAAACCAAAAGGTTGTTTTGAGTGACTCAAAACCACTGGTCATTTTTAATCATATAATTTAAAACAATTGGTTGATTTTAATCATATCATTTAAGAGTTTTATTTGCTTATAGGCTTTAAGAGTTTTATTTGATCATTAGATATGATTAGACTAAGGGTATGCTTAGATTCACTGCACCTATGTATACTACACACCCTCTATTTCACTATACTTTTCATTTTAACTAAACTAGGTATTTTCAATGCATACTACACTCCTTTCTTTCCAATCATGATTCTTACTTTTCAATCATTATTTATACCTTTCAATCATTTATCCTTATATATTCTTTGCATTTGAATCATTCATTCCTATTCTTTCAATTATTCATCTACTTTTTCTAATACACACCTAATTATACACTGCTCATCATGCTATTTTGTCTTATTCGTGGTGCACTCTCCATTTCTAATACACACCCTAATACACTGGTGTGTAGTGAATCCAAACACTACGTAAGAGAATTCTGTAGTGTGGCTTTAAGTCCTGCTATGCTATATGGTGTAGAAGGTTGAGTGATCATGGAACCACATCATCGATTGTGTTGCTGTAAATGAACATTTTGAGGTGGATAAGTGAGAATACTAGGAAGGATAGAATCAGAAATAGAAGGATTTATGAAATTTTCAAGTTAGCATCAATAGATAATTAAATGAGGGAGGTTTGATGAGTTGTTCAGAGATTTAATACAATACAATTATGACCAAGAAACATACTAGTTAGGACTTAGGAGTGAGTTTGTTGAAGGGTATATAAAAGCAAAGGAAATGCTAAAAAAAATGAAAATGTAGTTTGTTGGAAAAGATTTGAAGATGGGCCAGCAGGGGATGTGGCTGCATGATAAAATTAATATAGTCCTTCACGAAAGAAAACACATGTGGTTGACCCATTTAGTCGTTAGAAGGTGTAGATGACTATGGTAACTTATATGCTGAAATTCCATAGTTGTCTGTTTTAAACGACCCAATTAATTGAACACGGAGCAAAATTTGGTGAATAGGGTTCTATATAATGAAATACATAAAAAGGGAAAAAACTATAAAAAGTAAGGGGAAAAACAAGAGAAAGTAACATGAAAAATTGGTCAACCACTGTTTTCTAATTTTCCTGTTGAGACCAACTGTTTTGATTCTTTGAATGCTGTTGAAACTTCTCCTATGCGATCTTCATCAGTTTTGGTTCTTCGAATACTTGGGTAAAAATTACTTTCTAAGCTTGCTCTTTAATTAAAATATTTTGAAATCTAGGAATATGGGAGGATATTGGTGCTAATATAACCTGTGGGATGCTTTGGTTGATTGGAGAATGCTACCATTTTGCCCATAACCTTATGTAATATAATGTTGAATCTATTATGAACCTGATTCAAGGTGAATCCTTTTGCTATAACTCATTTAGCGTTGGGATGCCGATTGGATCCTTGAGTTGAAGTTGACCTTCAACTAGGGTTTTTAGTGTTAATGATTCCTCGTCATGCATTCGTCAACATTTTGGGCATATCGGTGATATGATAACAAGATGGAATGAGTATCTAGTAATAATGTGAAGGGAATGTTTTCTTTGAAATTCATTATACCAATACATTGTATCTGGGGGTCTTGATTTGAATGAATGGTGTGTAAAATATGAAAATTACTTACAATGATTTATCTAAGTGTTGAAATTTCATAAAATGTTGTAGATTCGTGCATCCATGTGGGAAAAGGCTTTCAAAAGTATAGATTCTAAGTTTTTGGCCCATCGAAGTCTTATATTGGGATGATTTATAGGTTTCTAGCTTAACAGGTGGGGCTAGGTATGATGGCCAGATTAAATTTCATCCAATAATCCTTAAGAGGGCTGAAAGCAAAAATGTTCCATTAAAATTTCAATGAAATGGCTCCATTGATCCATTGTCAATGCATATACAAACAGATACATATGATTCCTAAAATTGCCATAATTGGAAATTTTGGTGGGTTATAATTAATTTTCGAAAATACTTTTTTGGACATTAATGTCAACTAGGTTTTTAGTCAAAATGATTTTTGATGTTTCATCTACATAATGACATCAATCATGATGGTTGCATTGGATCTGATAGAAGCTTCGAAGTTTGTGAAAAAGCAAAAGCTTGGATGCTGTACTTGCTACCAAGTAATCATTCTCTAGATATATATATATATTTATATATTTATGCACATGGGTGCACACGTGTGCTTGCTTACATACATAAGGGATGATTTAGATATCTTAACGACATTCATATTATTTTAAGAAAAATGATGAAAGTAACCCTACAAATCAACTGAACTTATTATTATTATTATTTTCAATTTAGTCTCATGTATTTTGATTCATTTTCCCTATATTTCATTTTCAATGAAATGAGTTTTCATATTTAAGAAAAATAGTTATCTTTCATTACCAAAACCTATGTATTGAAAAATTTGATTGCCACTAGGAAAAAAATAGTGTTTGCTTAACCATTAGCTCAATGGTAAATTGAAAATGGGATGCTTTTGATCCAAACTGCCATATACAAATTTGAGCTTAGGATCCCACTTTTTCACTGCCTACTATCTAGCAAGAGTAAAAAGAATGCATTTACGCTACTGTACATAAGTAACTTTCATTGTCTGTGATTGGTCCAATACCCATCTTTTCTTACTGCCAAGTGCATCCAATGCGTTGATAGAACCTCTCCTCCCAAAGTTGCAACAGCCACAAGTGCAACGCTAGTAGTATTATTGGATTGATCCCCAATATCCTTTTATTTCATTCTCATTGAACAAAGACAATCCTCTAATTTAGCTCCCATAATAAAATTTGGGCAATAGCTCTATCATCTCTTCTAGCAAGCCAACCTCATTGTAATTCAAATTTGAAGATCAAAAAGAGCTTAAAGAGGAAATCAAGTTGCATGCTAGTTGTAATTTGCATTGAAATTTCAGGGTGAAGGTGTCAATAGCAGGGGATTAGAGGCAGGCATATGTTAAGTGTAACTCCTCTACTAAGCTTAATTTTGATGATGAATGTAATTAAATAACTAAGTTTTGATGATGAATAAACAAATGAGTGAAGAATTAAGGTACTAACAAGTTACTTTCCAAGTGATGCAGCGTTTATATGTCAAAACAGATTATGAGAGTTACTGCAAGCAATAAACAACGTTAATTGTACGCTTATCACATTAAGCCTTCAAAAGAAGATAATTTAAAAAGAATGCTCAAGTAAAAATCACTCAGAAGCATTTCAGAAGTATTCAAAAGTACTTCAGAGACAAATCAGAATCCCTTTAAAGATAAGGTGTGAAACTTAGAAGTTTAGAAGTATTTAGAGCTACTTCAGAAATAAGTTAAAACCTTTTTCAGAGACAAAGCGCAATCCTCAGAACTCCAAAGCAATCTCACACTTCAGAGGTAGTTCATAAGTATTCCTTAGTCTTCAGAAACATGTTAGAAGTAAAACGCTCTACTTTAGAGAAAACTTCTGTATTCAAAAGTTCGTCAGAAGAACTTCAGAAATATTCCAAGGCTTAGAGATGCTTTAGAAATCAAATAATCTTGGTACAGAATAAGTTCAGAAGAAATATCTACACTCATAACCTTATCAAAAGTAATACAGAATGTTGACTTTGCAATCAGAAGTTCATCAGAAGAACTTCAAAAGTGCTTCCAAGTGTCAGAGATGCCTCAGAAGATCGATAATAGTGATGCAAAATAAAAAAAGAAGTTTCTGAACTCGGGACATTATCAGAAGATTTTCAGAAGTAATATAAAAGGTTGTCAGAGGTAACTTCAAAAAGCAAAGAATCAAGAAAAGTATCAAAGACTAATTCAACCTTCAGAAGCCAAAATATGACCGTTGATCGCGTTTGAAATCTAAACTTAATTCAGAAATTCTGAAGAGGTGTTTCAGAAACTCTGGTAAAAGGAGGATCTAATGGTAACTAATAATAAGACAATGTTAGAATTTCTGAAGATTTATTTCAAAAGTTATGAAGCCAGTCCATGTAAAAAAGCCGTACCAAATCTACCAAATGCTTGAAAAATTGCAAAAAGTTGCAACCGCAATAATCTCCTTCACAACTTATAAAAGGATGATTAAAATAACATACAAAATAACAGAAAGATAGAGAATAAAAGAAATTTCTGATTCATGCGTTTAAAAGAGTATTGAACATCTTCTTCAGCTCCAATTGCTTCAACATTGTCAAAGCATTCAAAGCCAAATCTGCTTAACTTTTAAAGAGTTTGATATATAATTCCTTATTGCTTACTTTGTTCATTTATTTAAGCTTTTAATTTTTGTACAAATCTGCCTAAGTAAAAGACACTAATCTGTATATTTCTTTTTAGTATCTGTTGAAGTAAGCATAGTGCTTGTTGTTTATATATTGAGAAGTAATTAGAAGGACTTGTTGAAAGTGTACGAGTTAGTTGGTGAACTCTGAAAACCAGCGAGTTAGTTGATGAACTCTAAAAACTAGCGAGTTAGTTGGTGAGCTCGGAAAAGCAATGTGTCTTTGATCAGGTTAATCAAAGTGTTAGTAGAACTTGAAATTAATAGAGGAGATTGACTTGGAGAAGTGTAGTAAGAACCCAGGAAGGGCCAAACCACTATAAAATCTCGTACACTTGTGCCATGAAATTTACTTTTATCTTTTTTTAAGCACATTTCTCAAGTTATTGGCCAAAATTTTTGAAAGTTCAATTTACCTCCCCTTTTGAGCTACTATTTAGCAAGGGACCAATAGCATAGTGGTTGCATCTTCCATTGCAAGGAGGTGCTAGAGACTAGGAGGTGATTCCCCCCTACGAACAATTCTTGCGCTATTACAACACTTTAGTGGGGCTCCTCTACATTGTATCACACAACTAACCTTCACCAATGCCGGTATTGTAATCAACTTTTGGTGAGGGCGGGTGATGCAGTGCATAAATTGGTAATGAATAAATTAGGGTTCTTCTATTGTTAGGGATTTCTTATTTGGGATTTTTTTATACTTGATTTATTTTTGGATTTGATGTGTGCATCGAGCGATAATCACATGGATCAACTTGATGGATGGTTTGGATTGCTGTTTTTAATTGTTTATTTATGGTTTTATTTATACGCAATATATTAAAGTTGCATTAGGGTTTTCTCTATGCTCTATAAACAAGTTGTTTTGTAAGAGGTTTAAAAAGATAAGCTTCTGCAGGTAGAAATAAAAAAGCCAAAAGTCATAGTGTATCAAAAGCCATCAGTCTGTTGTCCGTCAGCCTTGCACTGAAATTCTTGCAATCAGCCTCAAAATCATCCCTTTGTAGATTGCTATCACCATTTCATCAAAGCCATGCCTGCAGATTTGCCATACACAAATCATCTGACTGCCCGTACCATCTCCACTAAACAACCGCATTAGCGTCCCTACACTCCACAACCACGTATCAACCATGCAGCTCTAAGACCAACAAACATATTAAAGTATACTAATGAAATTACAAAATTATGAAATTAATTTAATGTAGGTATAAAACAAACAAAAATATGAAATTAATTGAAATATATCATCTAAGGAATGATAATTATAAAATTATTTTTTGGCATATACTTAATGTTACTCGTTTAAATCATCCAATTAATGAAAAAATCCAGGTAATACAATTCTGAATTATTTTGTTGCTATATGAATTGACAATCGATAGTTATTATTATATGAAGGGTGGATAAGATGAGTAAACTAAGACGACAAATCAAAATGCCTAGGATGCTTATTCACAGCTTTCATATGATAGGCATATAACCCATGTACTAAAAAAACAAGCAAGCATAGTTCTCTTGTAATACCTCACTAAATCAAGCACTTAATTATCATATGCAAAAGTTGAATTTGTAATGAAGTAGATTGCAACTGTTTATTGAAGTGCAGATATTACAAGTGAGTTAAAAATATGGGATCTTGACTTTCAACGGCTATAATGCACACGTAAAAATAAATCCTAATTAACTAGATTGTTAAATAATCAGTAATGATTATGCATATGAAAGAGAAGACACATAATTTTGTAGATTAATTTTCTCTTATGGTTAAAAATTAGATTATGTGCTAAATTCTTTTAAAATAAAAAATATTAATTTATTCATGTAGTTTAGAGAAGGAAAATTTAATCATTTAGTCTCTCTAAATGGAAGGACTTGTGGAATTCTTCAGTGTAAAAAATAGTGTATATTGTTGTCAAAAATTTGTTAACAAATTATTGGAACAGGTTTTACTAGTAAGTACTCATGTATGTTCTTATTGATAATTTTATACACCCAAAAGCACTTTAAATGTTTTACAGTCATGCACATAAATAACGTTGAAACCACTTTTCATTTAACAGGGCTAAACATTAAATAGCTTATTGTTTACAACACTTTTTGCAAAAGCTCTACCATTGAAAGCACTTTTCTTGACAGGTGAACTTCCACTACGTCAAATAGGCCCTTAAACAACACTATTCTGCTGTTCTGTTACTCTTTTCATCCTTTGGGTCTTTATGATTAGTTTCGCAAAATGAGTTTCACTATTGAGGGGAAAAAATAAAAAGAGGGGAAGTTATTAGTACTAATAGTCTGTCATTTTCTTTAATCACATACCTGTTTTTCTTCTGAATTACTTCCCTGTTTATGCACAAAATATGCTTTTTAGGTTTTGGTAGAAAGTGTGTTGTAATTGTAAGTTTCACACATGCTAAATTGTTTCACACAGACTAAAATTGTGTATATTTTTTTCAGCCGTTTCCTGCAATGCAGAGGGCCATTTGCTAAAAGAAGGCATCCATTGGTTGACTCTGCAGTAGTTTCTGAAATCAGGAGAAGTCTTGAGGATGGCATTGAGTTCCAAGGCAATTTGTTAAATTTTAGGAAAGATGGATCTCCATTGATGAACAGCTTGCGGCTAACCCCAATCTATGGGGATGATGATGTAATCACTCATTTTATTGGGATCCAGTTCTTCACTGAGGCAAATGTTGATTTGGGCCCATTGCCTGGTTTTGTGGTGAAGGAATCTGTAAGGTCATCTGATTGCTTCTTATCAGATCTTACTTTCTACCGTCCTGCATCAGCAAGCCATGGAAATTTTGGTCGTGAATATTGTGGCTTGTTGCAACTGAGTGATGAGGTGCTGTCTCAGAAGATATTCTCAAGGCTGTCACCTAGGGACATTGCATCTGTTGGATCTGTGTGCAAGAGGCTTTACCAATTAACAAAGAATGAGGATCTCTGGAGAATGGTTTGCCAAAATGCATGGGGCAGTGAAACAACCCGTGTTTTGGAGACAGTGCGTGGAGCAAAGAGATTGGGGTGGGGCAGATTGGCTAGAGAACTAACCACTCTTGAAGCTGCAGCATGGAGGAAGCTGACTGTTGGAGGTGCTGTTGAGCCATCCCGTTGCAATTTCAGTGCTTGTGCTGTTGGGAATAGGGTTGTCCTCTTTGGTGGGGAAGGGGTCAATATGCAGCCAATGAATGACACATTTGTTTTAGATCTGAATGCCAGTAACCCTGAATGGCGGCATATCAAGGTCAGCTCTCCTCCTCCTGGCCGATGGGGTCACACGCTCTCATGCTTGAATGGATCTTGGCTGGTGGTGTTTGGAGGTTGTGGAAGGCAAGGCTTACTCAATGATGTCTTCATTTTTGATTTGGATGCTCAGGATCCTACATGGCGTGAAGTCTCTGGTTTGGCCCCACCACTTCCTAGATCCTGGCACAGCTCCTGCACTCTTGATGGCACAAAACTGGTTGTGTCTGGTGGTTGTGCAGATTCTGGTGTACTTCTCAGTGATACCTTTCTGTTGGATCTCACCATGGAAAAGCCTGTTTGGAGGGAGATACCAGTTTCATGGACTCCTCCCTCTAGGTTGGGCCATACGCTTTCTGTCTATGGAGGCAGGAAGATACTGATGTTTGGTGGTCTTGCTAAGAGTGGGCCTCTTCGGCTGCGTTCAAGTGATGTGTTCACGATGGATCTGAGTGAAGATGAGCCCTGTTGGAGGTGCATCACTGGAAGCGTAATGCCTGGTGCTGGCAATCCTGCTGGAATAGCACCCCCTCCTCGTCTTGATCATGTTGCTGTCAGTCTTCCTGGTGGCAGGATTCTCATCTTTGGTGGCTCTGTGGCGGGTCTTCACTCTGCATCTCAGCTCTATCTATTAGATCCAACAGAGGAGAAGCCAACTTGGAGGATACTGAATCTGCCTGGCCGACCTCCAAGATTTGCATGGGGACACAGTACATGTGTTGTGGGAGGAACACGAGCAATAGTCCTTGGGGGCCAGACCGGAGAAGAGTGGATGCTTAGTGAATTGCATGAATTGTCTCTTGCAAGCTCTGTTACATGATATGGAACAGGATGCTGGTGGTATTTTACCCAACTCTCATCTAGCAACTATCCAGTGAAAGCTCAATCAATGGAGTGCTCGTCTGTTAGTAATTGGTGCTGCTCGTGGTCCTGTTTACTGGATTTCCGTTAACCGATTGCTTTATCTGTTTGCGGTGGTCTTAGGATGATGGTCCTTATTGTGAGGATACAGCTTAGGATATCTCAAGGCCTATCTTTATCTTTCTCATGCAGGATGAATCTTTACAAATACTATATCAGATAGGAGTATGTGCTGTATTTTATGTAATGCTTACCCGATCAGTAGTTTTTAGTTATAATATTCTCTGTGTATCTGATAAATTTTTATGGTTTATTTCTTTCTCGTGCATAGCTGTTGGTTGTAATTTCCAAATTTTATTTTATTTTTTAAAAGTAGGTTGCCTGTAAATAATAATCAGTAATCTCACTTGTGAGATCAACTATTTGCTGTGCTTTATATATAGTTAGCTGACCTTCTCTTCTTTTGTTGCCTCGTGTTCTGGCCCGCACGGAGTGCTTGGGCGTGTTATTTTTGTGGTTGTTCATTTTAGGGGCTGTTTGGCCTAAGTGTGAACTTTTAGCGGTTAAATGGAGCACTTCTGATGGCAGAGCTTTTGCAAAAAGTCTTACAAGTAAGAAGTCATTTAAGGGTTTGACTTTATCGTCTTAAAAGTACCCGTAGTATTAATTATGTATTGGACCTAAAAATATTGGAAGTACTTTTGGAATAAAAAATTACTAAAAAGGACATATAGAATTGTTTCACAATTAATTTGTTTAGCAATGACAAACATATATATATACATTATAGTTATAAAAATACAAAAAAGAATATGTATTTTTTAAGTATTCTATATAAAATATATTAAATATACATATAATACTTATATAAATTCGACAAGTCGGGATTATTGGGGGTTACTTATCTAAATATAACCAAGATTGGCCAGGGACATGTATGATTCTATTCGACGCATCCATGAGGATTTATGTTGGTCAATGGTATTCTCGTCTTTTTCCATCCATAGAGCCAACTTGAGTTTTAGTTGTTGGGAGAAGCTCCAAACTGGAGCTTCCTTCGAAATGCAATATTTGAGCTCTTGTGGTAAATAAACCACTTTTTATTTTCGGGCCAAAGAGTCACCAAGTCAAGTGAAAGAGCGATTATAAGGGAAATGAGCTTCCCGACTTCAAAAACATAGGGCCAATAGACCCAGTATGCTCGGGTGCCCACTTCGATGATTTGATTTTAGTTAAGTCCATTGCTCGGTGACTAAAAAAGATATCATTATTTTTAGACTTAATATTGTTTTTCTCTAAAATATTAATAAGGAATAAAAATTTAAAAATAAGAAAAATCAAAGAAATTTTAATCGAGTTAACAATAAATTCCAATTTAAACTAAAATTATTATGAGTAACAGTAGCTGAAGTACACACGTAACCTAAATTTACAATCCCAATAAATTTAATATGACTTTGATGCCGGTGATGTTAAGTTGCCTCTATAAGCCTCATTTTTACACGAAGGGACACAATAATTATACTTTAAATTTCCATCATATTTGCTATATTTGTTAATTATATAACATTATATCGAATATTATGCTTTTTAATCAAGAGCTGTCGTTCATGGTTGGATGTTTGGCTGTTTAATCTTTGTTTACAAAGGGAAGCTAAAAATTAACCTTTGGAGATTCGCCTGAATGTATTCGGCAGGACTATGAAGCTAGCATGAAACATTAACACAGCCATTGTAACTCTGCATACTTGCTCCTTGAAATACAATTGGACGGAGTTATAAGGTAAAGATAGACTTCTGCAGTTTGATTTAGATTTTAATATCGACTCCATTGTTTTTTGTTGGCCCAAATCTATGTTAAAAGAGGTTTCGAAAATTCATTCTCTACACGAACTCTAGAGTAATGCCATTAGTAAGCGCCGGCACAGAATTCAAACGAGTCTATGGAGCAACCTCTGTTTGCATTGGATGCGGAAACGTGGTGATGCTGTGGCAATATAAGCGAGCTGTTTTTCTGCAGACTGTATGTGGTATATGCAGGAGAAATCTCCATTTTAGCTCAGAAAGGAAGAAATCATATTGATGCGCACATGGCCCTTTTGAACCTGTGGGGCTGTTGGAATGTTCCATCTTCGCATGCGTTTGCAACGACAGGTGAAAAGAAAATTAGCCATTTAATAATTGGTCCTCAATAAATTTTGTTTTGTATTCCAGACCTCGGCTTTTCAAATTTGCATATTAAATTCTGTTTCCTTTTAGTTCGTGCACATATGATCCTAATGTAAACTGTCATTAACGGCCATTCTAATTTCTGGTCAACGGCATTGAGTTTTTTCGAAATTCTACATGTTTTAACAAGTGTTTTGGCCGTGTCAAGAAAATCTAATATCATTAATTAGAAAATGGAGTGATTGTTAATTGTCATTCACATTGGGGATTTTTATCTTAAATTATTAAGTAAGAAAGCTTAATTAAAAAATTTGTAGAGTTAAGAGTTAATAACATAAAATGGAAACGACTATACCCTTTTATGACGGTAAACTTTTATTTCGAACTATTCAAACAGGATGAAAATAGGATAGTTGAAATGTCCTCTCTGCCCTGAAAGGAAATCATAACTGTAGACTTGTTCATTATTTTTTAAAAATTTTATGCAGTTTTTAAGATGGTTTTAACTTAAAATATTTTCTGCTAACACGTTTGGGGGGAATACCTGAGGATGGGATAGGATGGTTTTTAAAGCAACTAGCCCAGAAAGGAGACCAGATAAAACTGAGTGAAAGGATGAGCAATGTTTGAAATTTGAATGCATATATTCATTGTGCTGGCAAATCCGTATTTTTCTTTTCCTTATTGCCCTACTCAGCAATAAAACACGGTTTAGCTTAGCATCGTATTAACGGTCTCCATTCGCAGCTCGCAGTCATACAGAAACTCTTCTCTCTCTCTCTCTCTCTCTCTCTCTCTCTCTCT
>JAYJMB010036913.1:0-33851 GCA_036873735.1 Pouteria campechiana | reverse complement strand
ATATCCATACACATGCACCATTCTTGAACTTTTAAAACTCCCATTTATCCTCTCCTTTAAGATGTGTAGGCTACCCATTTCATACATCATGTGCTCATTTTAATTTTCCATTCATTAAATATAATCTTTGGATACTTTTATTATTTATTTATCAATTAAATTTGATTTTATCTAAATTTGCCAAAAATTACCGGTAACTCCATTTTGTTGGCTCTCCCCATGAAATTTTAAATTCATATTCACCTATTAATTCACATATATCCTCATCATCCTCACATTACTATAGATATTTCATCCATTTATAGAATTTTTTTTATAATAAAATTCCTCCAAAATGAAATTTTAGAGTATGCTGCATTGTAAAAATTTCTAACACTTGACAATAGTGAACATTTACATTTTTGAAATTTCTAGGGCCTTACAGTTTGTTATCCTAGCAAATCTCTCTTATTCTCAAATAAGAGAAATTGACAGGACAGACATCCATCAGATACCAAGAAAGACATCGAAGGTAGAGAAAAGAGAAAGAATGACTGACTCTAGTAGCCCAAAGAAAAGAGAACAAAAGAAGAAGAAGGTGCAACCCACTAGTGTCTCCACCACTTTAGCTAAGAGGGACCCATCACCTGCTTCGCCTAGCCCATCTTGTCCGAGGATGGTCACAAGGTCAATGGCTAGGCTTATGGTACCTCCCTTAATATTCCATTCTTTGTTAGAAGACATTGGGAGAGAGGATCAGGCATCCACATCTCCTCATCAATTGATGCATACTCATTAAACATTCCCAATAGTCATGTCATACATGACTGAGGGTAATACAGCTGCTACATCCATAGAGGAGATAATTAAATGATTGGAGTAGCTTGAAGTTGAAAACCAATGTTTGTGAGAATTATTTGCACAATAAAATGCCGGCCAAACTTTCAATTCTGGTCAACCTTCCAATGTGGCACAACCTTTCAAGGCTCCATCTATGGGAATGGATATGTTGTTGCAACCATTGGTCTTCTATCCACCAAGAGGGGACCCTATAGGGGTCGAAGGCTTATCCCTAGTCTCCCCAATTGCCTCGCCTCAGCAACTACCTAATATCAATCTCCGTGCACAGTTGTATGGTGTGAATGTTCAACCATAATAATTCGGCATCAGTGACTTGGTTCTAGACTTAGGCTTTTGAATGATTTGGTGAGTAGTGTTTGCTAAGATTTGACTTGGTGAGTCACGACTTAGTGCGGTTTTAGACTTGGTTTTTGAGTGATTGGATGAATAGTATTTGCTAAGATTTGACTCGGTGAGTCACAACTCAATGACTCGGTCCTAGACTTAGGCTATTAAGTAATTGAATGAATATTATTTGCTAAGGTTTAATTCGGTGAGTCATGATTCAGTGACTTGATCTTAGACTTAGGCTTTTGAGTGATTGGATGAGTAGTGTTTGCTGAGGTTTGACTTGGTGAGTCATGACTCAGTGACTCGATCTTAGACTTAGGCTTTTGAATGATTTGATAAATAGTGTTTGCTAAGGTTTAACTCAGTGAGTCATAACTTAGTGACTCGATCCTAGACTTAGGCTTTTGAATGATTGGATAAGTGGTGGTTTCCAATATCCTGTAGAAAATCCAAAGTGGGTGATCTCTGTCGTTAACCTGTGAGAGATAGTAGAGTTAGGTTGTATAAATTAAGCATAATTTCTAGAAGTGTCATTAAAATAGGGGCCTTCATGTAGTGCAGGTATTCGAGGACCCTTGCAATGTGCGATTTTATGAACACTTGCTCCTTTGGCGGGTCATCCATCCTTACTATTTGCATTTAATCGTCGGGTGATTGATACTCCGATGATAATGACAGTATAGAGGATGGTTCACCTTATCTACTTCCATTGGGAACAAAGTTTCTCGTAGCTTTATATTGCCTAATTGAATAAGCCCTAATAGAATCAGTACCACCTCCTTATCAGAATACTAATATTTTGGCTCTAGGATCTCCCTTTTCTTTGGAACTCTTTCATTACCACTAGTCTTGGTCTCAATGGTATTGACAAAAATGTTCGGTTTGCCTTTTTTTGGTTCTTTCTTCTTAAGCCAAAAGATGTTTTCTTTCTGTTTATCATCTTGGATTTTACTTTTTCTAGAGAGGGAGAGGAGGCATTCCTTTTGACTTGCTCCTTGTGATGTGGACCCTTGTCTTTTGGCAGCAAACGATTGTCGCCTTCTATCCATTGTTGACTTGGGCAATTCTTTTGGCTGCTCCAATTCTTTTGGCTGCCAATTCATAATATTGAGCTTTTGAGAAGAATACCTCTGAAATTGTAAATGATCGTACATCAGCCGATATGTGCCTCATTATGCCGTCTTGGTAGAACTTAAAGCACTGGTGCAACCATGTCCTTCCAAGCAACTGATTGTAGGACGTTAGCGCATTAATGACAGATAATTGACCTTTGTGAAAAATCTTTGAATATCAAGACTCAAGGTGATAATCCCCATAGTCCTTTGATTCTCTTGGTTAATGCCTTGAATCACCAAAGTGTTGCTTTTGAGAATGGATGGGTATATCCCAATACGTTGTCTTCGAGATGTAACTGTTCTCTTCTTCTCCTCTAGTAACCCATCTTCATCTTTTGTTATCATTTTTGTTTATCTTTCTTCCTCATGGTTGTCGAGAAGTCTCATTCGCGTATATTGGACAGTATCATGGAGGCATTCTAGCTCTACCTTCTACTAGAGGGTATGAGTTGGGTGTTTCCAGAACCCACTGCCCTGCCATGATATCCTCACGAAAACCTGGTTCTTGTTTCTTTAGGTTCTCTTAGGGCAGGATTTTAATTAGATCAAACTCATTTCATTTCTACTCTGCTTCGTGGTTACAACACTTCTCTAGGACAATTGGTACCAAATAGCTAGCATTATGTCATATTTCTTTGTCGTTGAGTTCACAATCTTTGAGAGATTTTTATTTTTACTCTCTCAATGTTTTCAACTATTTTTAACTTGAGCAAAGCTCCTTATTCTAGCTATTACTTTTATCTTATCCCTCGTGCTCCCTGGCTCAAGTTTTTCATGTGAACTACTGACCTAGATGATGACTGAAAAAGTAGTTGGGCTTAGGTTAAGTTTGCTAGGGGTCTCCCTTTTCTGACAGTTTGGACAACCAGTCTAGTTCGTCTCCCAATTGCTCTCTCCTTTAGAGCGATATAGTTTGTATGTCCTTAAGTATAGGCTAATGACCACGGGCTTGTTGACAGTGGATGTTGTTTCCTCCACAAGCCATTATTTCCAAGTGAATTTTCCATTTGGCTTTCCTGGTGAAGAGGTTGTCACTCTTGATCCTCTTCCTTCTCTATCTTCTTTGTTCCTAGACCTAAGGTCTACTATAAAATATGAATAAGACCTTCTTCTTTATTTCTGTGTAACTCTCCGCTCTGCTTCTGCTTGTGCGTCCACTTCCATTCCTGATCAGACAGCTTCTCTGCCCCAACAAAGAACTAAAATGGTGGCTTAGAAGTGAAATTTTCATGCTTCTACTAGTTTTGATAAGGAGCATTTGCTGGCTTCGGATGTCCAATTAGAGCTACTAAGGGTTGATATTTCTTGCAAGGCTGGTCCCGTTGATCTCTTGTCTAGTGGGAACACTTCACAAACTTCCACCCCTCATTCTTCCTCCAAACTTAGTTTGGCCACCATAGCAGACCTGCCTACATCCTTCGTTCCTGAGGTTGCCATTGGGGAGCAAGTTTATTTTCTAGGGGATGTTTGTGGTTCCTCTAAAGGGGTAACATATCCCCCTTCTTCCATATCGACTTCTTCGATCCCTCCTCATATGTATGGACTTCTCCTATAATTCATTTTTTGGTTGGTTTTGTCTCTCCTAGTTCTGAGCCTGTAGTTGGTGGAACTCTGGTGGTAGGTCCGAAGTCGACTGTAGCCAGGGGATTTGCAAAGGTTGCTGTTGAGGAGATGGAAGAGGTCTGAGAGAGGCTAGTGGCTACAAGGATGCAAGAAACTAGTTATTGAGGCATCATCTTTTGCTGCTATCTCCCATCCTTCTATTGCTTTTACGGCTGAGTATCTATCTCCCTTACCCTTTATATATATATATTAATAAGGAAGTGTTAACATCTTTCTTTGAAGAAACTGACTCATTTTTTATAGGTTTATTTTTGTTTGATTAGCTGTCTCATGCTCTAAAGCGTTCATACTCTAGCCCTAGCTTGGCTCCTTTAGCCTAATGTCTCCTCAGTGAAGCTTCAAGTTCAAGTGGGCCAATATTTGCCACTGTTATTGCACCTTCAAGTGGAGTTGCTGCCCTAGTTAGTCTGGGCTCCTCTCAACCTTTTGCTCCTTCCAGCTCTATTAATAGGGAGGCAACTCCAATTATTTTCCTCTTGGAGTGTCCAAATAAGGCAACAATTGTTGTGACCAAGCTTTCTTGTCCTATGGATCGCTCCTAAGCCTTTGAGATGTTTTAGGATGACCTAATGGTGGAATTTGCCTTGGACATTGTATGAAACTCAATCACAAGGTAGAATTTCATTGATCGAATGAGGTGTTTCATGCAGTAGCTCTCCAGTGTCTGAAAATAGTTGTGCATCAAGTCAGAGCATCTGAAGGCAGAGTTGGAAGAGGAGCATAACTGCTTTGGAGAGTTAAAAGAGACTACTTCGACCTTCAAGGCCAACGAGAATGATTTGGTCGCAGAGCGAGATTCTATGGAGGCATGTCAGAAGGAGGCAGAGGAAACTCTTATTGAGGCGAAGGAAGCTCTTGCTGAGGTGGAGGCTGATCATATGCCACTATTCCTACCGTAAACTCTGAGGTGGAGTACCTGGCTCAGTTGGAGGTGGAAGCTGCTGGGAGAGAGGAGGTGTTATTGCAAAAAATTAATGATTTGGAGGGCAAGGAGGTGACTTTTTAGAGGGAGGCCGATTTGCTGAAGGTGAATCAAACTACTGAGCTCTCTCGGGTTTGTTAACTGTACATGGAGCAGCTGGCTATGGAATTCAAGTGCTAAGAGATATTGTCTCAACAAATGGCTGAATATTTTAGGCAGGCCTTTAATTCCTATAAGAAGAAGATTTCTAGGAAATTTTCCAGAATAGATCTAGACTATATTCAACCACATGGGGAAGATTTGTAATTGTCAAACTTGTGTGCAATAAAAAGATATGTTTTCCTTTTTATACATTTCATGCATAGTGATAATTGAATCTAGGCATATAGACCAGGTCCTTTGAAAGAAATTTATAAGAGTTAGGAAAAGGGGGGCAGGGGAGCAAATGCCCCTAATGTTTACTCCTTCCCGGCTCATGCATAGTAATGCTTTAGTAAATGCCCATTAATAGGTAGTTCTCTTATGATATTACTATTTGCAATCTTGTATGAGCCATTAGCGTAGGCCTCTTGGTTGATGTAAGGCCCTTCCCATTTGGGCTTAAACTTACCAATTAACTAGCCATCCACCATTAGTTCGGTCCTTAGTTTGAGAACTAGATCACCCGAGTGATAAGCTTGGTGCTTAACCGATTGGTTATATGCCTCGGCTATGTGGGCTCGGTATAACTTGATCCTTTGTTTATCTTGTAATCACTTTTCTTCCAAAGCATCAAGCTCCTTGAACAACAACTTATCTTGTTGATCTATTGTCAACCCTGAGTGCATTGCAACTCTTAGTGATGACAATTGCACTTTCAAGGTTAAGATCACCTGTATCCCAAACACTAAAGAATAGAGGATTACATTGGTTGCTATCCGATGAGTGGTGTGATAAGCCCAAAGTGCCTCTGGCAATTTGAGATGTCATTGCCACTTATACTTATTTGTCATTATTCTCATAATCTTTGGAAATGCTTTATTGAATGCTTCTGCTTGGTCATTTCCTTATGGATGATATGATGTAAAGAATACATGTTTGATATATTGCTTTTAGCAAAACCTTTCCATTTGTTCATTCCTGAATGGAGTGTCATTATTCAATATAATCTGGTAAGGATTTCCATATCAATACATGATCTTGAACTTGATGAATTCGATTACTTCTTTGGTTCTGACTCTCTTATATGAGTTAGCTTCCATCCATTTGGAGAAGTAGTTGGTTGCTGCTAGAATGTAGGCATGTCCTTTAGAAGATGAAGAGTTGATAGGGCTAATAATGTCAAATCTCTACCATGCAAACGGCCAAGAGATGCTTACAGGTACCAACTCTGATGGTATTATGTGTCAAATAACCCCATGAAGCTGACATTGGAGACATGATTTGGCAAATTGCAGTGAGTCTGAGACCATGGTAGGCCAGTAGTATCCTAGGCATTTGACTTGTCTGTATAATCTTTGACCTGATTGATGCCCGCCGCACTTACTGGAATGTGCTTGTATGAGTGCATATTGAATTTCTTCCTCATTAAGACATTGGAGGCATAGTCCATCATATGCCTAGCGATATATTGTATTATTATAATAAACATATTGAGGAGCTCTTTTTCTTAGGGCTAATCTTTCTTGTGAGTTTTTTAGGAGGATTCCATATTGCAGGTAGTCATGTATGGGGTTCATTAATCATCCAAGGTTAGTTCCATGTAGGCTACGCATTCCACTTGCTTAATAGTCTTCCCATCATATGAGTCGAGAATGCGGTTTCGTTGCTCAACTTTGACAATGACTTCTTAGCCTCCAGTAATGGCTAGAGCAGTTGCCAAGTTTGCTAAAGCATCAGCAATGGTATTCTTGGTCCTTAGAATATGCCTAATGCTAATTTGAAGAAGCTGATCTAATAGCCCTTGCGCAATATCATAATACTGGCATAAACTGGGTTAGCAAACTTCATATTTAGTGATTAATTGTCGGACCAACAATTCCAAATCACCAAATATATCTAGTTTTGTAATCCCAAAGTTGAGGGCAATTTGGAGTCCGAAGACCAGTGCCTCATACTCTACTTCATCGTTGGTGTGATTTTTTCTGGATGTCTTTCTGGGGTGAGATGAAGACAATTCCAATGCCAGCATCAATAATTTTGGTAGCACCATCGAAGTATATTCACCAAGAAGTGTTAATTTGGGCAATGAATAATTCCTCATCTGCCAAATCTTCTTGTACAATGACTTCTTCATCAACTGGATGTACTGCCAAGAAGTCAACCAGGACTTGTCCTTTCACCGCTTTTCTCAGGATAAAGGTGATGTCAAATTTTGACAATAATAATGACCACTTTGCCAATCGTCCCGATAGCATGGGATGAGTGATCAAGAACTTGAGTGGATCCTCTTTAGAAATTAATCATATCTCTCGAGCGAGGAAATAATGCCTTAACTTTTGAGTTACGAACACTAAGGTAAGGCATGTCTTTACGATCAGAGAATAATTACATTCTACGTCGATCAACTAATGGCCAAGGTAATATAATACTTGCTCCTTACCGTCTTGATTTTCTTGTGAGAGCAATGCCCCCAGCGATTGCTCACTCATGGAGATGTATAAAATAAGTGGTTTACGCTTAACTGGTGTGAGACCCTGAAATTTTTGAAATGGGAAGAACTATTTTATGGTGTATAAAAGAACCATATATGTATAATTTATAATGTAGATGGAAGAATCATAATGGGAGTGACAAATGAATTAAGTAATATGGTGTACAACAAGAAATTTTAGTGCTAAAGAAGGTCAGAACATGGGATAGGTGAACCGCATGCGTTTTTGTTAGTATGCACCGCTCGGAGCACTATAAGGGGTGGAGCTTAAAATGCTCCACTAGTTCCATTTTTTAGCCCATTTGTTTCCAACCTTCCCCTTTCATTCCCAAGTTCAGAAAACTTTGTTTCATAAGGAAATTTATAGATTAAGTTGGGGAAATTGATGATAATCAGCTTAGCAACACTCAAGTATTAAGTAAACACTAAATTCAACTGATTGAGATCATGGAAGTTAAAGAACAAATTGGGGTTTCATCTTGCAACTGGATTCGGTAGATTTTAATTAGAGTAAAGTAAGCAGTGAGCGATTTCCATCATCCACTAATAGTTTTTAGTGGCTAGAATTTCTGAATTTTGGATTTTTAAAGTAAATCTTCAGAATTGAAAAGTTAGGGTTTAGGGAAACATAAGTGGGCTAATATAATGGATTATTGAATTGTGAATTATAATGTAAGTCCTATTAATATCTTTTTATACATAATTTAGGACAGAAATCCCAACTTGTGAATAATAAACAAATTGAATTTCAGAAACTGCATTCTAACTATTTGATGAAACAGTATAAAAAGGAGTATAGAATGATTAATCTATGTTAGTGAATCCATGATCATTTTTTTTTGTTTTAATTAAAGGTTAACCAAGAAAGTGAATCATCCTTAAATAGAATTAGGTGATGGAATAAGATAAGTAGTAAATTTTTGCATTTTAATGATTAAGGGATATATGCTTTGAATGTAAGAGTCCTAAATTGCAAATTTGGACTTGGCCATATAACGATCATAGCAAAAGAGAAGTGTGTTGGATACACACAAGGTATGTAGTTTATTTGCTTAAGTACTTTTACTAAAATTGGGATCCTTCATTATGAATATTGTTCAACTGTATTATGAGTTCATTCTTGGGATAAAACTATTATATCATACTTTAGATATATGTCAACTAAGCAAAATGTATAGTGAGAAGTTTGGAAGAAGAGAATCAAGGATGAAAGAAATGAATGCAATTGGGAAGTAAGTTAGTATATGTGAAGTATTATAAACTTCACTAAAAGTTATGAACTCATTACATGATGATTAATGAGATAGTATTAGTTATCGAAGCATTTCAAAGGATAGGTGGGATTAGTGGGATTAGTAGATTAGAATTAAGGTTAAACAAAGTGAAATAAGAGGAAAACAAAGGATATGGGGAATGACATAATAGGATAATTTTTCACAAGATACAAGTGGGCAGCAGGGACTTTGCCGTGGCAAGGAAGTCCCTTGTCGCGACAAGAAGCTCAAAAAATTGCAAAAAGGGAAATAATAGAGACTCTGTTGCGCAAAGCAATCCTCTACTGCGGCAATGAATGTCCTTGCCGTGACAAGATGCTATGGTGAACAGTAACGGCAAGCTTTCCCTGCGAGCAGTAAAATTTTTCATGCCATGGCCTTGCCATGGCAAGGTGTTGCTATGAACAGTGACGTTGGTAAAATTTTAATATTTTGGATATTTTGATAATTTAGGTATTTTCATGATAATTCTATTAAATAAAGATATGTTTTATGGGATTATAGTTGAATAATGAAGACATAAGAAGAATCTTATTATGACAATCAATAGCTAAGCATACGAATTCATTTAGTAAAATATATGTAATGAAAGTGATGTCTTAACTAAATATGCAAGTGAGTTTGGTTACCTGGTTGAAAATTGAAGATATGCTTTGATAATTATGATGATATGGGAGACATTGAATGTCATAAGATTTGTAATATTGGATTTGAAAATTTAATGAAAGTATTATATAGTGTTGAATCAATTGAGTAAGAATTTCACATTCACCATGCATGAATTATAACAAATTAGGTTTGGACACATATTGGGTTGGCCATTTGGTTATTGGGATCCCGCCCTTGTTAAGGCTTTGTTATGGATACCGTGTCTCTTGGTGAAGATGTTTGATTAACCTATTGTTTATGAGACTCCTCTGATTACTTAGTAGGTGTAAATGGGAAACTATGACTCCTGAGTTGCAGTGAGGGTGGGATATTTCAAGTCTCATAATATTCGTAACCAAGGTAGTAGGAAAAACTAGAGTACACCAAAGTTATGAGAAAGATGAGTCCATTTGATTATGATATTATGCATTTGGTTTGATTGATGGCCGCCCGAATATGGTACAAATTATTTGTAGGAAAAATATAGTGAATGAATGGAAATGAAAGCAATGCATTAAAAAGAAAGTGGATTTAAATGTGAATAGACACAATCGGATATAGTAGACATCTTAGTAGTTTTTTTATTTAGAACAGTTGTTACTAATTGTATTTAATCCATGATATATTATGAGTATATGAATCTTATTACATAAATTTTATGATTTAAGTATTGATTTAATTTATGCCTGCTTACTGAGTTACTCGGACTCACTTTATTTTATTATGTTTTAGTTGACAGGCCAGAAGACGGAGCCTAAGGAGGGGTTGGAGCTTAGGAGAGGGATAAACCATGATAATTAGAATTTCTTATCTTTTTGATATATTTTGGATTATATAAAAAGTGCAATTTATTTAGTATGTTAATATGTAAATAATGTAAATTTAAGTATGTGAAGTGTTTTAAGTTGCATATCATTATTTTAGTAGAAGCAAAGATGATTTTCATACACTTTACCTTTACAATGCGACTATAATTGTAGGTATTTATGCATGTTTATACAAGTTAATAGGGTAAGTTTAGGGGAGACTCTAACCATGAGTCCTCCTGTTCCTGACTAAGTAACGCCTCAAAAAGTGGGGTGTAACACTGGTGCAGCCAAGACCAATGGGTTGCAAAGTAATTCTTTGATGGCGTTGAAGGCCTTTTGGCAAGCTCCAAACAAAGGCCACATCTTTCTTTAGTAGACAGTGAAATGACTAACATCTCCCTACTAAGTTGATAATAAATCTTCTGATATAAGATAACTTGCCTTGTAAGCTTCTCAGGTTATTTAGATTCCTTGTGGGAGGCATATTTCTAATTGCCTCTGCTTTTTGTAGGTCTGCCTTGATTCATCGATGATGGATAATGAATCCCAAGAACTTGCATGAATCAACTCCAAATACACATTTGAGTAGGTTCATACATAGCTTATTTTTCTTGAGCTATACAAAGATGGTGCGTAGATCCTGACGATGTTGATTATGACTGTTGGATCTTACCACCAAATCATTGATATAATATTCAACATGTTTGTAAAGTATATCATGAAAAATAACTTGCATACCTCTTTGATAAGTAGCTCTTGCATTCTTTAATCCAAATGGCATAACTTTATAGCAAAATACGTCCTTTGGAGTGTGAAATGCAGTGGATGCCTCATCTGTTGGCGCCATCTTGATTTGGTTATAGCCAGAGTAACTATCCATGAACGAGAATGTGTTATAGAGCAATGTGCTATCAACAAGGAGTTTTGTACGTGGTAGTGGAAACCCATCTTTAGGACAGGCTTCATTGAGATTGCGAAAATCAACACAAACTCAGATTTGCCCATTCTTTTTCTTTACTGGGATAACATTGGAGATCCACCTTGGGAACTTGATTTCTCCAATGAAATTGGCTTCCAGAAACTTATTGATCTCATTAATAATTTGTTGCTCCAAGTCAAGTCTAAATTTCCTTGGTGCTTGCTTCATTAGTTACTTGCTTGGAGAGATATGTAAAGAATGCATGACAATATCTATATCTAATCTAGGCATTTTAGAGTATATCCATGCAAAGACATCTTTGAATTCCTTGAGAAAATCCATTAGCAATTATTTTTCATGCTCTGGCATGGATTTGATGATGAAGGTAAGATAATTATCTTTGTCTGTATCCAAGTTGAATTCTTCAAGTTCATCGATTGTTGGTTGTCTACCATCTTCTAACCCGGGTGGAGCTATGCCACAAGTTATTTCTTTTAAGAAAGAATCAGAGTCATTATCTTCTTCTTTCTCTAAATGGTCAGAGTTTGGCTCATGATCGAACTCATGTATATTGTCATGATGATTCTTACTCACCATTTCTAACTCTGATTTAGGGATTGATTGGTTAATCAATGACTTCTTGTTCATCTATATCATTAGGTCCCTTCAAATTTATTTGTGATTCCTCATCATCAGACTCAGATTCTTCCACTTGCATTAATGCATGGTGAGAGGTGGCGACCATGTAGTAATGATGTCTTAGACTCAGTAGGAATTGACTAACAGTCCCACATAGTGGGACCAACAGTCAACCTGATACTCACACAGGAGCAATTCGAGGTATACTCCTCATCACTGTCCACATCAATATCATTATCTGTAATAAGACCTATCTAATCTTTTGGGTATCAAAGTCCCATTAATTTTTCTTTGATTAGAATTGGGATGAGTGGACCAGTTATTGACATACAAAGTTCATCAGGAATAGGGTTCATTTAATTAGGCAATATAAAGCTGCCGGAACCCTTGTTCCCAACGGAAGTAGATAAGGTGAACCATCCTCTATACTGTTATTATCATCAGGGTATCAATCACCTGACAGTTAAATGCAAGACAGTAAGGATAATTATCAACTATTGCATGAAGAGTAGAATCATTACATTGAAGAAAGATGCATAGGCAATATCCAACAACATATCGGTAAAAGAAATTCCTGATGTAGCAATGCTGGAACAAGAACTTGATCATCAATTCCTTAAAACCTCTAGTTAAGAGGTGCAGAGAGAAATCATGGTTGAAGACGAAGGTTGGGATCTTGTTTACCCAAAAGACATCCCACAGGTCCTGTTAATTAGGTACAAGGGACAAAATCGTCAGATTAAGCATGCAAAGCAGAAAAAAATGGAAGAGTGCTTGAAGGATTTATTCTCATATCTCGAAAGAATATATTGTTGGCCATTAATTTTTCAACCATATATCATTGGGGATTACCTCCAGCCCGAGAGGCTTAAATCTTTCTATAAGAAAATGATGGGGAAAAAGAAGAGAAGAGCCTGCCTTAATCAAGAGTGCCCAAAACTTTATGTTTGGGGCCCATTGACATTGCTTTCATCAGCTGTAGACGAAGTATGGGCTGCATTTTGGGATACTTTATTAGACTTGGGAATTGGGAATAACCCAAGCTCTAATGAAGATAATCCATTTCAATATCCAATAGTGGCATCTGACTATCACATTGGCAAAGGTGCCTGAGGCCTTCACAAGACAACCAAACAAAAAGTGAGAATGTTCTTGTAGAAGGCGCTATCACTAGAGGGAGCATCGCTATTTAAGGGTTCATATTATTCAATGTTGGTGATTAACCAGTTACACACCTCCTCTGTTTTATTGATGAGTCCTGTGGAGAAAATCCAGACCTTACAAAAATGCATCAAAATTTTGAAAACTCACTTTCTCTGAAAGTGAAGAAGGACTGGTTCCAAACTCCGGTAGTAAAGGGTGCTAAGGAGTGGGTCGCTTTACAAGATATGTTCTTGCTATGCTTCCTTTCGAAAAGAAAAGAAGGAATCAGGAACTCTCTTATTAACTAGGACCAACATTTTGGAGAGAATACAGCCAATTATATTCACAAATGAAGGAATGCTACTTAGAGTGATCCATAGTCACTTGATAAGCCGTTAGACCATAGTTCAGAGGAAACTTATGCTAATCTTACCCCCGTTGCAACTTTACCACAAGGTATAATCCTTTATCATATTCACTTTGCATGCTGGGCCTGGTATGAAGACACTGTAATCTTGGAACGTGGCTATGAAGCGGTATGACAAAGGATACCACCAAGCTAGGCCCATTCCAGTTCCTCGCTCTGCCCATGATATATAGACTACACTTCTCGGCATGTCTTAGTCATACCCAAATTGTCTTGCAAACCATTGAGGAAAATATGGTTCTACACAAAATCTGGAACCTTCCTAAAGAGGCAACAAACACGGTTGAAAGAAAATGATAACTCTTCAACCTTTTCGAAGGTCTCATCTCCGCCATCTACCTCAAATCCTTGACGGTTACTAATAGGAGCCAATAGAAACATCTCCTATGAAAATTTGTGCAGCCTTAGTAGTCGCTGAGTCACTTGGTTAAAACTCAAGTTGGCAATGGGATGATCAATGAATTTCCCCAGTAGAATGCCCTTGTTCAGCAGTTGCATCAGTGATTCAACCCCATAATGCCAAGGAAAATATAGCCCTAACCAAGCAATGAAGAAATAGGTTGAAAAATATGTATTGCAATTCATTGGGACAGTGGGATGCATCACCATCTCGCCAAGTCCCCAATAGATGTCACATAATACTCGGGGAACATTATATAACTTCTTGCCTTGTGCAAGCTGGGACTATGCACAAAAGATTGATATCATTGTCACTAGTAAATGAAGGGTAGATTTTGCAAGAGAGCCATGGTATCAAGAAAAGAGCCAACTCTTCCTCAGGATCCAATTCGATTGGCTTGGATGGAATTAAGGCTGGGTGATTTCTATTATTTAAACTATAAAAAACTATAGAGATAGTAGGTGGTTTGTGACCCAATTGGTATATCCCAAAAGGACTCAAGACCGAGTGATCTCTATTATGTTTAAACCTAAAAAAGACCAAAGAAAATAGGTGACCTAGGTTTGATTCAGCTTTCTCACATTGCCCATGAGAAGTTTAGGAAGAATGGGCCTAGTTGATTGGGTTTAGCTCCGCTCTCTCAATTACCCATAAGAAGCTTAGGAAGAATGAGACTAGGATGACTGGATTTTAGGTTAACTTTCTCGCATTCCCCATAAGAATTTTAGGAAGAGTGAGACCAAGATGACTAGATTTAGTTAAGCTCTCTCAATTACTCATAAGACGCTTAGAAAGAGTGGGACCAGGATGATTGGATTTTAGGTCAGTTTTCTCATATTGCCCATGAAAAGCTTAGAAAGAGTGGGCCAGGTTAATTGGGTATAGCTAATTTGGTATTGGTATTTGCTAAGGTTTGACTCGATGAGTCATAACTCAGTGACTCGATCCTATACTTAGACTTTTGAATGATCTGATGAATAGTATTTGCTAAGGTTTAACTTGATGAGTCACGACTAGTGACTCGGTCCTAAACTTAGGCTTTTGGGTGATTGGATGACTAGTGTTTGCTAAGGTTTAACTCGCTGGGTCACAACTCAGTGACTCAGTCCTAGACTTAGGCTTTTGAGTGATTGGATGAATAGTATTTGGTAAGGTTTGACTCGGTGGATCACAACTTAGTAACTCATTCCTTGACTTAGGCTTTTGAGTGATGAATAAATAGTATTTGCTAAGGTTTGACTCGGTGAGTTAGACTCAGTGACTCGGTCATAGACTTAGGCTTTTGAGTGATTGGATAAATAGTATTTACTAAGGTTTAACTTGGTGAGTTACGACTCAGTGACTCAGTCTTAAACTTAGGCTTTTGAATGATTTGATGAATAATATTTGCTAAGGTTTGACTCGGTGAGTCATGACTTAATGATTCGGTCCTAAATTTAGGCTTTTGAGTGATTGCATGAATAGTATTTGCTAAGGTTTGACTCAGTGAGTCATGACTCAGTGACTCAGTCTTAGACTTAGGCTTTTGAATGATTTGATGAGTGGTGTTTTCCAATATCCCATGGAAAATTAAAAGCGGACGATCTTTGCCATTGACTTGTGAGAGATCGTAGAGTTAGGTTGCATGAATTAAGCCTAATTACACTTTGAGTTAATTAAGCCTAATCATGATTAGTGCTAATGACAACTCTTAATTGGTTTAAGACAATATCATTATCTTCCTAATTTTTATGGGTTATCTTCAAGAGCAACTCTGCCATCTTCAGGATTTAATTAGCATTTTACCAATTTAAGTATGTTTCAACTATTCAATCTGGTAGCATCTTATTGCTTGTTAATCATGTAGGACCCGTCATACCACAACCGGGGTAAGACCCATGTGTGTGCCATGGTGGGACTATGGTAGAGTGTTCTTAGGCACCAAGAAAAATATTCTATAGTCCAAATGCCTCTAGTGTCAGGGGAGACACCCACCTCGTGAAGAATAAATATCCAGTAGGCTAAAAGCCTCTGGCATCGGAGGAGGCACTTGCCTCGTGAAGAATCCTTAAAGCCTTCTGTCCAGAAGAAATTATCTCAAATGAGAGAGGATGGGGGTATTATAGGCTTGGAGGGCCTGTCTCTGCTACCTTGGTATGTAGTGTAAAATTTTCACCTCCACTACTTGGTAGTAGATTGCAAGTCCTCATGCATTTGCCTTTGGTTCCGCTACTTGGGAGTGAAATGCAATTTCTCCTTCTTAATTTTGCCTTTGCCTCTGCTACTTGGTAGCGAAGTCAAAGGCCAATTTGTGTTGAGCTGAAACTTTGTTTTGCTTTTGTTAGTAGGTAGCAAAATTAAAGGCCAATTTTGTCTTGAGGTGAAATTTTACCTTTTCATTCACTAGTAGGTAGCAGAGTCAAGGACCAATTTTGGCTTAAGCTAGAATTTTGCCTTTGCCTCCGTTAGTAGGTAGCGGAGTCAAAGAACACTTCTCTTAGATTGAATTTTGCCTTTGCCTCCGCTAGTAAGTAGCGGAGTTAAGGAACACTTTTCTTGAAATACATTTTGCCTTTGCCTCTGCTAGTAGGTAGCGGAGTCAAAGAACACTTCTCTTGGAGTGACTTTTGCCTTTGCCTCTGCTAGTAGGTAGTGGAGTCAAAGAACACTTCTCTTGGAATGACTTTTGCCTTTGCCTCTACTAGTAGGTAATAGAATCAAAGAACAATTTTATCTTGAGTTGGAATTTTGCCTTTGCCTCCGCTAGTAGGTAGCAGAGATAAAGAATACTTCTCTTGGAGTGACTTTTGCCTTTGCCTCTGCTAGTAGGTAGCGGAGTCAAGGAACACTTTTCTTGGAATGCATTTTGCCTTTGCCTCTACTGGAGTCAAAGAACATTTCTTCTAGAGTGGCTTTGACCTTTGCCTTTGCTAGTAGGTAACGGAGTCAAAGAACACTTCTCTTAGAATGCATTTTGCAAATTTTCCATCTCCAAATTTAGTGTTTTGCAATGCATTTTCCAAAGAAATATTTTTGGAAATATCATTTTATCAAAACGCCAAAGCACTTAATAAATTTGGTAAAATCACCAAATCATATGATCCAAATCATCGATGTGAGGTCAAATTTAATTTCAACAAATACATTTTAATATAAGGTTAACGGCATGGATTAAATGCCTATTTAACCATGCTTTTGGCAGCATTGTTTATGTGAAGTGTTGATCTTGTCCCAAACATGGTTGGAAATTTCAACCGAGTTTCATTCCACTAGCAAAAATATCTGAACATGGGACCCACTATTAAGTAGCTCTAAATTCTTGGACCATCCATTGGGTGTAGCTTGATTTCTAGATGATTAGAAATTTGTACCGATGTTATCATACCATGATTTTTGAATGGCCTGTAATAATTTTGGAATGCATAATTTTGGGACTGTCCATTAATGTTTGCCTGGCATGGGCATATTACAACTTTGTCTATGCGAGTGTGCAACATTAGAGGAGCCTCTTTGCCATTGCCCATGCAATCGCTGCTCTGGCCATTGACTCCCACTCTGCCTATGTGAGTGCTGGAATGAACCTAGCCTTATGCTTTTGCCTACACGACCTGGTAGCATAGCCAAGCATGGAGACGTTACTGTCTTGCTCAGCTACTCGCTATCGGTTTTGCTTCTCTCTACATAACTTGGTGGCATTTTGTTCTTTGCCTATGCAAGCCAATAGTGGAGATGAAAGAAATAAGTTGCGTGACTTGGCAATGTTTCGTTCTTTGCTTATGCAACTCTCTAAGTGCCTCAACCTCACTTGTAGATAGCGAGACCAGAACATTATATTTGCTTTTGGACATAGCCTGTAACCCAACTGTAGGTTTGACTTAATGACATGGAACTTTTTTGCCACATTATATAAGACGTGGAAAATTTTTCCATGTACGTGAAATGGGTCCCACAATGCTTGAGACTTCTGCTACTCCAACAAACATTGCTTGCGAATTCTGCTACTCCAATAGTATTTAAAGTTTTTATGCATGAGACTCCTAGTAGGATTGAGTTCCCTTCAAATCTAATCATAAAAAAAATCAAAGACACAAGCAAAGAGAGAGCTAGGAAAGGAAATAAGTTGAATACAATGAATACAATAATGTTTAGTGGTTCAACATAATTTGGTACCTATTCTACTCTTCTAAAGCAAACTCTCCTTTTGCTCTAGGTTTCACTACCTGCAATCTATAAATACAAATACAAAGTCAACACTCCTTTCTAAATTCTAGCTTGGGTTGTATGAAAAAAAGTTAATGAGGGTAAAATCACATTCTTGTGCAGGGGCACATGGTTACAAGTAATATAATGAATCAACAAATTTATATGTCGGTCCCAGAGAGAATTGGCTAAACCGTACCAAGTACTAAAATTATATCAATTCACAATTAGTTGATCAACGTGTAGGGTGCAATAAAAATTAGATTTAATGTAACAAAAATAATAAAGAAAAGTGGTAAATTTTCCATTTCAAGCATGTGAAAATATGAGAATTAAATGAGAGGAATTTAAGATTTTGACTTCATCTGTCAATTCCACTTATTTTAATTCAATAATATTACTTAGATCATCATCATCACAATGTCAATCAAATGCTCCAAGGTATTTATCATTCTTTCTTGAGCATCGATAAGTATGTTTATCAATGTGATCCACTATGTTTCCATGAGAATCGACATTAAATAAACTCATTAAAATTAGGCATTTAATGTAAATACACAACTCCATGAGATCATGCACTCACATGGATTGCACATGCACAATAGTTATCTCTAGCCTATTATGATCATGTGTTCTTTTATTCAAGAGTTTATCCCTAAATTATCTTTCTTATGAATGATTTAAGAATCTCAATTCATGCAATTGGTGGCCAATCAATTGAATGCATTAAGCATGTAGAGTCCCATCATATTGCTTAATCCAAGAGGGGAGGGGTGAATTGGGTTAACGAAAATTCATTGCTTAAACCCTATTGAACCATTTTCCCCTTTTCATGCTTATGTGTTGGTGCATTATAAAATAAATAATAAAATAGTAATGTACATGAAGGATAAAACTAATAAACAAACACACTCAAACAATATGATTTTTATAGTGGTTCAAGAACCCCGTCTCTACATTCACTCTGTCAAGAGCATACACTCATTGTGCCTTGGGTTCCACTATATCCCATATAATGAAAATCCAGTAGTGCTCCCAACACTCTTCTAGATTCTAGCTCTAGGGGGCATAAACATAGTGCTCCCAACACTTTTCTAGTTTTCCCAAGCTCACAAGGAAATTCACTGGTTTCTAAGATCACTAGCAAACTTGATGGTTTTTCAGAGATCATCACCATTTTTTTGATTTTTAGATTAGCGAGAAAACTAATAAACTTTTACAAAGTGTTACATTTAAGCATAGGGGAAGATGAGGTCTTTTACAGCTTTAGTAATACAAAGGGATCTTCCTATAATGTAAAGAGAATGACTATTAAGAATATGAAGGTTGAAGCTCAAGGATAGATAACTAAAGGTGTAAGCTCCTGGCCATGGGTGGAAGGATTTGCATAAGGTTAAGCATATTTGAAAAGCTTTCCTTCACCACCTTTGAATCGTCCAACTCATCTCCTTAAATAGATTTTCAAAAACTTGTCCATTGCAGAGGAGAAGGTTGGGATTGATGTAGGAATGAGAGTAACTTTAAATGAAGAAGACTATTGTAATTTCTGCCATTGGAGTGTATGCCTTCTGATTCATCTTGAGTTGCTGCAATGCCATTCATTTACAAAGAGGAAGATAAGTTGTTATTGAAATGTCTTTTTTTGTTTTGACTTGACACAACTGGAAAACCTGCAATGCCGCTTATTGCAGAAATTGGTGATTGAAACTAGTTTGCACAATGAAAGTATAAGTTCAGATGCCATTTAGATGTAAGTCACTTGAATCAATAACCTTGGACAAGTTATGGCCTCTCTCTATCTGCATTTAATTGTCAAAAGTCTTAGATGAACTCTCCCATGAATTTTGTCTATTAGTAAATCCTTCATGAATGTGATTTGTTTGTAGTAAGTAATAAATCAATTTTAGTGCCCCAGACAAAGTCGAACTGGTCTACAGACAAATTTAGATTTGTCTTTCCATCTACTCAATCAGACAAAGTAAGGTGTTCTTCTTTTATTCCACATTCATTTATAGTAAGTAATGAATGAATTTTACTAGCATAGATGAAGTCAAACTGGATTGTCTCAGATGAATTCTCCTTTGCTTCATCTCGGATGAATTAGGCTCTGCACTTCGTCTTTAGATTTATCTTTAGTAAGTTACAGACGGATGTATTCTTGCAGTGAAGTTTACTTTGTCCCAGCGGCTACTTTGTCTGAGTGGCTAGTTTGTCTTTGCTTACTATGTTGCTTCTGAATTTGTCTGAGCAACTTTGGCACTTCTAATTCATCTTTTGATCATTAACAAATTAGGTGTTTCATTTCATCTTTTTGTTCAGACAAATTAGGATGAACTTGGTCATTAAGATAAAGTTCCTTCATGTTATATACATTTGTCCTAGCCTTTGATCCTTGAGATGAAGTTCCTTTATTTAAGCACATTTGTTTGAGCAACTGGTTAGACAAAGTGTCTCTCTGAGCAACTGATGAAGTTCATCTGGCTTCTTTTCCTCAGATGAATTCTGCCTTTGTTAGTCAAACAAAGTCAATTCTTTTTGTGCAAGATTGTCTGAGCAACTTTTTCTTTATCTTTCTTCAATTTCATTTGTTTGAGTTCTTGATGAGATTATTCCTTTTTACTTTATCTTGGATGAACTCTTCTTGGTTGAATTAGATAGTCCAAATTTCTTAGACAAAGTTTCTGCTCCTTGACCTTGGCTCATTGAACTGATGTTTTGCAGTTGTCCATGGAAATTTTCTCTCTGAATTTTTATAAACAAAGCAAGCTCCCTTGCTGTACATCTTGAAGACATTTGTTTTTCATCTTCTTCTTCTTTTGAGACACACTCTTCATATTTAATTCTTCTAAAATGAGATCTTTAATTTAATTCCTTTGGAATGTAGCAGATAGTTGTAGCAGTTGGTTATAGTTGATTGTGATCCTGAACTTGGAAGTTTTCTGCACTTCCTATGTTGTTAGCTTTGAAATATATATATATATATACATATCATTTTATCATTATATTTATTCTTATATAATTTACACATGATATGGAGTAAGTATAATATACATTTACATTCATTCACATAATAGTATAACTCATTTGAAGCACAATGCAATCACATGATTCAGCATATATAATTATGATCAAAATTAAGTATGTCAAGAAGATCAACATATTAAAGATGAATGTATGCAAGTTTAATCTAAAATTTTCATAATCATGCATCAAATATCAATCAATAATCATCAAATCATAATCATGTATAATTGTTAACAATTTTAAGCACACATATCATTTATTCTTAATGCAAGTTTTGTTATCATCAATATTATATATAATAAGCCTAGCAATGCATAGAATAGAAGAAACAAAGTAGATTAGTGATATCTAAAATAATAACTAACATTCAAAATAAGCTTCCTTGGTAGGATCCATCAAACCTTAGATATGATAAGTTTACTATTTATGATTGAATCTGTAAAATCAAAATAAACAATACCTCTCAACATGAATACAATCTGAACTTTGAATAGAATAATAAAAAAGGAGTTTAGAAAGGAACCATTCTATCAAAGCTATAGCAATCTCCTATTCTCCAATTCTTCGAATCTATAGCTTGAATTTCATTCTTTGCACATGTCCCAATGACTAGAAATTTTAGTGACCCTTGAAAACAAGAGAGAGAGAGAGTTAGGAATTGAATTTGATTAGATTGGATTCAATTGGATTTCACCAAAATTAATGCAGGCACTTATTTATAAAGCCTTATGGAGTTCCCGTATCCACTATTTGATTAAGCTTGTGCATAAAATTTGATTTGCATAAGGTTTTATTATTGATTGTGTGCAATCCACATGAGAGGTGGATTGAAAACATGAGGTGTTATGTAGATTTGAATTACTTTGCAATTACTTGATCTCCACCATCTATCCTGTATTAATCTTCATGTAAACTCATCCCCAACATCAATTCCATCAATTTGACACTAAATAGATTGGGAATTGAATTATATGGCTGCCCTTGAACTGTTTATGTAGATGTAATAATCTAGCCTTGAAAACTTGAGAATTCACTTCAAGATAGATCTATTTAAGGCTATTGATCTTTTAATTCACATGTGGCCCACTTTAATTTCATGAAATTAAGCTAAATTGTTACTAATTAGGTCTTCAATTGCCACAAAAACTTTGATTAAACTTGTGCATGGAGATCTTAATTAACTTGTGTAAGCAAATTGCAATTAATGTGTATATAGACTTTAGACAATCTAATTTGCGTGAACTACTTCCCATTTGAATTTTGTAAGACTTTCTCCATGATATATATGCATGACTTGAAATTGTTCTTGGAGGAGAACTGATTTGCACATGAAATATTCCAATTAACTTGCCATGGAAATTCCAATTGATTTGAGCAAACAATTCTTTATGACATTTGTGAAACTTGCACACCTCAATCTGCAACCCTTCAAGATGCAATCCATGTAGCTCCCCTTTGATTGTTTCTTCATCTGATCAACTCAATTCTATCATAATTACCTATTATCCATCCCTTAGATGTTCCTTGAATGGAGTGGATTGGCACAATTTCCCTAGATTTGAGATTTATTTTAAGAAACCCAAATTTTAGTGCAAAACCTTAATTTTTGGTGGGACCCATTTATTTTGCATGAATCTTCCACATGTGAACCTTAGCTTGGATGTCTTAAGCATGTTGTGGGATCCACCACACTCTCACATGAAGTGGGGTTAAATAATTGTATTAAATTGCACTTCAACTTCTTTGCTCATTGGACTTCTTTCCTCTTAAGCAACCTATTGGTCAAACTATCAACCTTTGTCTTAGTGTAATACTTAGAAATATCTTCTTTTTCATCAAATCTGGATGGCCATGATGCCCTACTATTGATCTTGATTCAATTGAAGTGATTAGATGCAATTCGATATGTGGATTAACAATTGAGAACATCTTCACTATTGATTTCACTTTTGTTCATTGAAATTCAACCGCAAGCGTACAGTGTCAAGTTTTATAGTATAAAGATGAGAATAGGGTTATTGTTTCTATAGGAATTGTAAATTTCAATTATCCACTAACTATTGCGATAAATAATCCTAACTTTATTTAGAAAATAAAAAAAACTAAGAGAAGGAATAAGAAATTAGAGTAAACAACCTTTGGTAGAAAGAAATCATGATAGAGAAGCTCTAGAGGATTTATATCACTTAGGCTTTAATCATGGTATTCTTAACTCATTAGGTATTCTCAACTCATTATATATTGATTATTTTATTGGTTTATAAATCAATAATTCTAATTCACTCAACTCCCTCTCTCGAGTGCCAAGTCAAGTATCTATTATTAATATCTCAATTTTGATATCCCTATAAAAATTCAAAGATTAAGAATGCATTAATATATGTAATTCTTTAAAGTGATTTTACAAAATCTAAAAGCTCTCCCAAGTCATCTAAAATTCCATGTTATAATATCTAGATCCTATTTAGGATTTCCTCTTCCAAGTATCAAATCTTAAATATTAAATCATTCAATAGATGATCAATAATTTGAAAGCATTAAGTACAAGATCTAAAAAATAAACCAATGAAAACTCTCAAAAATATAACTAATTGATCAACCACAATATCCACATTGTTCGGATTAATGTACATGTTTTTGATGAGAACAAAATTTATCTTAGACTAGATATATGCTAATAATGTTGTTAGATTAGGAAGTTTGAAATATAGTCAAATATGCTTGAAGAAGTATGCATTTTATTGAGAAATAATTTATGCAAACATATTTGCAAATCATTGGAAAATGAAGAAAATTGCTATGATCCACATTGCAATTAACTTGGTTTATCATATTATGTTGTGTTGGATCATATCCATAATTGATGTGTTTATAAGAATGATCATTTCATATACAAGAAGAAATGTGCATAAATGAAGTTTATCTTTTCTAAAACAAGACTAAAATTGATCATTCATGCTTGACAAGTTATGCAAATCATATGTGGATAATCATACTTTTATTCATAGAAAACATATGAAAAATATCAAGACTTGCAAAAAATAAAAGTGCAGAAAAGGTGAAGTGTAGATTCGCAGCAGAAATGCCCAGGCGTCAGCGCCTATCTCGTGGACCACAGTTGATTTGCTCAACCGCCTCTCATATCACCTGTGAGAGTCTAGAGACATGCATTTGGAAGCCTTGCCCAGGAGTGACGATAGCTGATTGTTCATGGCACCTCCCATATCACTTGAACTGCAATCGATTATCTCGGCTGCCTTTCAATATCGCCTGCCATGCCGAATTACTCGGTCACCTCTCATATCACTTGCCAGCTATAATGGTCAAAAATTTGAACATTGCAAGCCTCATAAATGCAACCCATTCTTCTCCAATAGTTAAGTTTTTGAGAGATCTATTTAAGAAGAAGTGTGGGATATTTCAAGGGATGGAGAAGCAAGAGGATTGAGCTTAAACTTTCTAAAAATCTTTACAACCCTAGGCCAAGAGCTTTAACCTTCAAATTTTTTCTATTCAAGAGCTTTAACTTTCCAAATCTTCAATGCCATCTTCTTCAATACACAAGGGGAAGCTTTACTGCATCGCAAGAAGCTTTTCAAGATAAAGTCTTCTCCTGTGCTCATCAAGAAGCATGCTCAAAGTGTAGATCTTTCCTTTCTTTTATTTGTGTATTCCTTGAGTTGGTAGAGACCAATCTCAAGAAGAACAAGTGTGTTTGTTGGAGTGTGTCTCATAAACATTTTAAATTTATGCCTCCTAGAATTGGAATTAAAAAGTGAATGTGGTACTAGTTTATACTCCATAGAGCTAGAATCTAGAAGAGTACATGTATACTGGTTTATGCCCCCTAGAGATGGAATCCAGAAGAGCGCAATAGGTACTAGTTTATGTCCCCTAGAACTGAAATCTAGACGAGTGCATGGAGCACTAGTGTAATTCCATTATAGCAAGAGACTGGAACCCAAGGCACGAAGAGGAGTATTCTTGGAAGACTGAAGTAGGGAAGGTTGCCCGAATCACTATAAAAAATTATGTGTCTCTTGTGTGATTGCTTTAATTTTCTTGCACTTTATTACTTTATCATTTATTTTATATTGAAGTGCACACAAGCATGAAAAGAGGGAAATTAATCTAACAGGGGTTAAGTAACAAATTTTTATAAACCCAATTCACCCCTCCTCTCTTAAATTAAACCAGCCTACGGGACCCAACAAGTGGTATCAGAGCAGGCTATATAAATAATTGTAGTGATCCGATTTGCTAACCCCTTGTCATCCTCCATGTTTGCCAAAGGATATTTCACATCCCAACTTCCATATTTTGATGGAATGAGTTTTACTCAATGGAAAAGGAGATTAAAAATATATCTTTTGCAATGTTTTCAAAACCAAACTGGTGATTGAACTGGTCAGGCATCTTGTTCAATCAGTTCGATCAGCCAACTTAATCGGTTGAACTAGTCTTCTTTTTTAATCTTTTTTTAAAAATAAGATAACATATTTTTGAAAAATCTAAACCATAGATCTTAATTTAAATATATAGATCTTTTGTATAATAATATTACATTTTAATTTATTCTTTTATTTTACTAATAATTTTAAATAAAAAACATCTTACTATTGAATAATGAACCGGGTCAAATCAAACTGGTCAATTGACTAGTTCACAGTTGAACTGGTTCGACCAGCCAGTCCAGTCTGGTTTTAAAAACACTGATCTTATGGCCAATGATCTTCAATTGTAGAAAACTATCTTTATTAGCTCTATTGAGGATGAAAAGAGAGTAAGGAAAGAAAATGTGAAGGCAATGAATGCCCTATTGCATTCTCTCTGCCCCATCATTTGCAAGTTTGTTTTAACTTATAAAATTGCAAAGGAAATTTTGGATAAGCTAAAGGCAATATCTGAAGGGCAAGCTTATTTGCACTCAAATGATACTAATGTTGCTATTGAGATTAAATTGAGGGTAGGAAATCAAGAAAAAAAGGAGCAACCTCCTAAAGAAAAAGAAGATTTGCAAGTTGAAGAATACCCACAAATTTAGGGGGAGAAACATTCAAAACAAGAAGAGATTGCAGAGCCTCAAATTGAAGAACAAAAGTCTAAAATTATTAAGGAGACCAAATCGATTGAGAAATCCTCTCAAGTTAAAAGGGAGCAACCTGAGGAGGAAAGAAAGGATAAAGAAAGAAAAGGAAGAAAAAAAGTTAAGAAGGAAGGGAGAAAAAGGAAAAGGAGGACAATTGTGAGAAGGAAAAAAGAAGAAGAGTCCCTCCTTCAAAGATATAATCAATTCCTTCTCATTAAGGAGTTTTAGATTGAAGAAAGAAAATGAAGAAAAGAAAATTGAAAGATTATATTTAAATAAGTCAAAGGCTAAAAAAGCAAGGTAAGTGCAGGTATAACAGTTCAAACTCATATTCTTTTATATTTCTTATTGCTCATACTTAGTACATTTGTTCATTTATTTCTAATATAATGTCATTTTTATGCAAATAGATATTTTAAAATATTAACTCATATTAGAAGAACATGTCAAATAAACATATGATACAAAACTGAAATAAGAAAATGAATCCTAGAGATAATACTAGGTATGGGATATGCTTGAAATCATGAGGAAAAATTTTAAGAATTTTATTGTGTCTATAGAATAGCAATTTTAGACATAACATCAAGTCTGAAACAATGTCTACAGTATTTTCAGACACATGATCCAAGCTTCCAAGCCTATATTATAGCTTCCAAGACTATATTATAGTTGAAGGATATGTCTTGCATCAATTAAGTGCTATAAAGTCACTTTGGATGTTTTCTCAAATGCTGCTAAAGTGAATCAGAATTAGATGCTTAAGTTTGAATGCAAACAAAGCTTTAAAACATGCTTTAGTTAGAAAGCTCAGTTTTAGACATTGCGGAACCAAGTTCGGACATTACGAAGCTGAGTTCAGACAAGAACCCAAGATCAGATAATACTGAAGTATGAAGCCACAATGCATCTCTATGTCCGATGAAGAACAAGTCCCAAGCTTCAGATGTTGTGAATGCAAGCTTCATATGTGCTAAAATTATATTTCAAGCATTGTTAAGCAAATCAGAAGCACTGAAATTCAGAAATGCTCAACTAAGTGATTCATGCTGCTTCAGATGTACCAAAGTTATTATTTTCGATGAACTAAAGCATTTTGGACGAAGCTGTTGAACTAAATGGTGCATATGGCAAACAACCAAGTTTTGATAATGAGCAACAACATATGAGTAAACATTTGTAGTATCGATAATTGTGTCCCCAAGTATTGCATAAAAAAATATAAACATATAGGAAAATAATTTAAATTCAGTGGACAACGATGATACTGAAACTTTGAAAAGAAGCCATCAAGTAAATCTATAAATATGAAGTTCAAGCCTCAAAAAGTGATCAAATAAATCTTCTACAAATAAATTCAGATTCTGAGAGCATATGTCTAAGAAAGATTTAGACAAATCATTCCACAGACAAGTTAGATAAACTGCTTATAATCAACACTTGTTTGCAATGAAGAATTCAGTTTGTAGAAGTAGAGATGAAATAAAGTTGAAATCAGACAAATGATGAGCTAAAATAATGTTAAATTATTCAAGCATTTATTTCTCACATAATGTAACACCTATGGTGTTCAAATTTGGGGAATTTTTTTTCGCATTTTAGTAAAGTGAGGAATTGAGGTGATACACAGTGGTCTATAAAGAAATTATTATGGAAGACTAAATGAAGTGATATGAACCTAAGTAATGATTGAGTAAATTCATGTATATGACTTGAATGACTAATATAGCATGATTATTATGTATAATGTGATGTGTATGAGATATTGAATCGAAATTTTGAGATAGTTTTGGAAATTTGAACTATTGAGTTAAATGTTCAGGTAAAAAGAACTCAATAGGTGATTTTCATAAAATCACAAAAATTTCAATGAATGAATAGCCTTATATGATGTTTGAGGTGATTGAAATTTGCTTATGTGGATATGGGTAGAGTTTGATACTTGAAATTTGTAAATTTCATCAATTTAAATTATATAATGGCTATAAGAAGAAAAAGAACTGAAATGGTGAATTTGAGAAAAAATTAATATTTATTGTGAATCCTAAGATAGTTATTATATGTATTATAATGTGTGTGAAACATTAGTTTGAGTCTTGGATGCATTTTGGAATGACAATGTCATATGGAGTCACTTATAGTAGAAAATTGGATTAAAAAGAACTGAAAAGGTGATTTTTGGCAATTAACCTCAAATAAGGTGGTGAATAGCATGAACATATTTTGTTTCATATATGTGATGTGTGGGAAGTGATTGTTATGATGTTTGAGGTGTTTTATGTGAATGGGGCTATGATGATATTTCATAAGTGTAAATGTTGAATTTGAAAAAGAGATCATTGTGATTGAATTTTGACATAGATAATGGACTAATTTGAAATAGTATTCAATATAGAAGTTCTAGATCATAAAATTACCTATTTAATGGAATAAAAATAACTAGATTCTGATATCATATGAGGTTGTTATGACTAATACATCGAAACTATTATACATGATTGAAAAATAACACAATTAACAAGATGGCTCCACTTTATTGAACTTTTTGACATGTTTGGGGTTGATTTGGAAAAGTTTGCTAACATAAAAGTTGTAGCGCTTGAAGTTATCTTTCCAATTCCTTAAAAATCAGGTAATTTGGACATATTATGTAAAATTTATGATCAAATTACTAACATTAGGATAAAATTTCCCTACCATGGCAAGGCCTCAGAAAACTATTCTTTTTGGCATACAACAAGTCCATGCCATAGTAAGGCTTTTCCCTTCAGTGGCATGGCTTCATAAGTACATTTTTTTGGCCTATCCAACAAGTCTATGCCACAACACTGCTTTTCTTTTCCGCGGCAAGGGTCCTATGGCACATTGAAGCACCGAAGAAATGCGACATTTTAAACCTATTCTGTCCCATTTTTCTTATTTTTCCCATTCTGCTTTCTTCCCCATGCCCTAGCTCGTATACCTAGCCCTTCTAAACTTAGATTTTTGTCCATTTTGCTAGGGAAATAAGTTGATTTTGGTATGTAACCATTCATGCATGTATCCTAGCCAAAAGTTTATCTTTTTGAATGATGGGAAATGGAGGCAGGACCGATTTCTTCTAAGTGGAGTGAGCTAATGGGAGTGTTGGACTTGGATTCTCATTCATGGATGGAAGCTATGCTTTGAATCTTTGGTAAGATGATTTTTCCCATCTGAATTTCTATTTTTGCTTAGCTAGGGTTTGCAAATTTCGTGAACAGTGATTTTTGGGAAAAATTTCATGATGTATGTTGTATTAATCATGGAAATAATAATTTAACTATGCTTAATGATATGTTAGAACTGATTTGGGCATGAAAATTAATGATTTTGCTAAGCTAGGGTTTTTATGATTTGTAAAAATTAAAAAAAATTATGAATTTTGTGACATTATCATGGGAGAAAGGTTTAATGAATGATTTATAATGTTTTGAGACTCGTTTGGAATGAATTGGACATGTAAAGCAGGTGTTTAATCCATGACCTAAATTGGGTTAAATAGGATTTTTGTGTGTGGGCTATGTAAACCCTGAATTGGGTAAATGGAAAGCTTAATTGAGTTGTTTGAGTGATAATTATGTTATAAAGGTTGTAAGGAAAGAGAGGTTCCCGTGATAATTTATAGAAAAACTCTGATTTAGCTAGCGTATAGCACATGTTTGATAACATTTTTCAATGAGAGAAATGATGAGTATGAAATTATGCACTTGGGAAGTATATGGGTTTAGCCATAAATCATATTCATTGGTTTGGAAGAAATCAGTTCGAGCTATGTTTGTAATGGATGATATTTTTCTATGTACATGATGATCTAAGAAGGATGAAAAGGAATGGAGCTGGAAGAGTGTATGATGATTTGTCAGTAGGTAAGTAGGCGCCCCTCCTTTGATTAGCTATATTGTATGATAGGGGATGAAAATCCCATTTGATTGTACCTAGGCATAGTTATTTTGGTTAAGGATTGTGAACATCCCTTGTATGTTTAAGATTGATGTGTTTGGTTTATTGGGATAATGGGTATCCCTTAGTTTGGATTATTGATGTTCGTTGTATGATCATTATTCTTATGTATGGTTGTTTATTGAAATAGATGAAGAACATCCCATTGAATAACATGTGTACATTATAGAATTTGATAATTATGATGATAAAGTGGTAATGTCTGAGATATGACAACATTTAGCATGAATTAAGTCTGTTGTAGAAATTGAATATAATGTATATAGATAATTGATTATATTTTATTATTACATACCTACTTACTGAGTTCACCCGAAACTCACATCTTCTTATTTTCTATTTTAGTTGACAGGCTAGATAGGTAAAGAACCCCAACTGTACATTGGGACTTGGGAGCAATAGTTGAAGATAATTTCATGTTGACATGATAAAATTAGGATTAGAATTTCATTGTATATGTATAGTTGTGTTTAGTGATTTAATTGATGTATAATTGTAATTAATAATTTTAATTGAGGTATATTGAAACTATGCTAATGTATATTGTTAGTAGTGGCATGTCTTAATGATTTAATTATCAGTTTGTTAATGAATTTTAAGGATGTAGATTGTCATCATGATTCTACCTAGATCTTGGGCTGTGGGTGAGTGGACGTATATGTTTTAGAATTTATATCGTTGCTTTATTACATTTAATAAATAATTATACAGGTTAAACCCTAATAATTTAGGGAATACTCTATCCATTTTTTTGTAGAACTAGTCGAGTTCTAAAATGGAACTTGAGCACCCCACCCTAAAAGTGGGCAAATTTTGGTGAAATCACAGTGCAAAATGGTACGTTGCTCCTCAAAAAGTGACGCATAACAGAATAGTATCAGAGCCCAATAACTTATTTGTGTGATAAGTTTAAGTTGAGAAAGGAGCCCAGAACCATGATGGCAAAGGTTATCGGAAGAAATAGGAAATGACATATCAGTACAATTTGAAGAATTTATGGAATATATGGAAGAACATTAGAAGTATGTTGAGGGTGTGAGTTAGGGAAAACAAATACTTTGAATCTTGGTATAAACATCATTTGGTTTCAATGCTACTTATATGAATGGTTATGGTATAACATAGATGATTTTGATATAAAATGAATATAATCATGTTATGATAGCATATGAATGATTGGATTATGTATATAGTTGATGATATGAAATTTGTTATGATCATAGTAGTGTAGTGAAGCGTGGTCATGCTTATATGCATTTTATTTGAGTGTTTGAATTGTTAGTGTGTTATAAGGTTGACAATTGAATTTGTTTGGTTGTCTAAGTGATTTTATACAGAATCATTGGATTTCTTTGGTCTAAATGGTTGTGTAAACTTTATTGGTTATTTGATTATTTTAATTGATCTTGGCATGTTATAGCAACATAATTATGTATTTAGCTCAGAACTGAAAAGAGCTTTGTAGTGAATAGTATATTTGAATTTAAGGACTCATGATTTTGATTATGATGATCGACATATTTATAAATAATTGAATAACTTTGGTTGTGAGTAATTGAATTGAATGAATTGGATAAGTGATAGTGAATATCTCACTTGTTTGATTCCATGAGGACTATTGTAAGTGATGTATTGATGTTATTAAATTGGAAGGATAAAAGTTTATATTTTGGATATTCATTTGCAAATTGTTTATTTGGCTATTTGTGAAATTCTTGTGTTATTGTGATTTTGTATTATATGATGAAATGATGTGAATTATAATTGTTTGAAATTTTGTATATGAGAATTATTGAATTTGAAATTGTTGATACTACTTTTCTTTGCATTCCATCATAATTATGGTTGAAAGTTGTGTTATGAAAAGCACTTTGTAAATTGGTTTAATGTGTGGGATGGGATTGCATGTTGGGATTTGGATAGTGGTTAGAATACAATTATTATATAATTGAATTTAGATGTTTGTTTTGGGAACAGATTGATACCTTGAATAAGTTATATAATGAATGAAATTTGGTGTATTTGTAATGTGCAATGATATGATGTGTCTCATGCAGCATTTGAGTTTGTGCAATAGTAGAAGGATTGGAGATTGTATGGTGTTGGAATGACACATAAAGTCTATCTGAAATTGTAGAAGAACAAGGAACTTGTCTGCAATCCTTTATAGAAAATATAGATGACGAAGTAGAAGCGACACCACAGCTATAGAAGAACAACTTTGTCTATCATCTTCATCTGTAAGAGTTGTCTGCCACTAGTAATAGTTAAACCATCAAATAACTAATGAAGAAACAAGTCATCCATGGTTCAATAAGTCATTTGTTTCTTCTAACAGACAACCCATCATATTAACGACTAAAAAGAGAATTCATCTATATGCCACAACTTTATCTATCACTTCAATAAACAAACCAATAGACAAACCATTTGGAAGACTTTGTCCGTGGCCTACAACTTCATCTGCAGATTTCAATAGACAAATAATAGACAAAGTCATTTCTTCTGTGAGCCTTGTCTGCTAAGAAGAGTCGTTTACTACTTACAACAGACAAAGCCACTTCGGCTAATGAAAAGAAAACTTCATCTCGTGAAAGTCACTTTGTCTGTTATGAAGAAATTTTGTCCATGCCACAAAGATTGTCTGCTACTTAGAACAGACAAAGCAATAGACAAATCTACTTCGCTTGATGAAAGAAACTTCGTCTGCTAAGAGAACGTCATCTGATGAGTGGTAAAGAAGAAGAATTTCATCTAAGCTTTTACAATTCATCTATTACTTAAAATAAATAAACTAGAAGATAAAGTAAAATATTGCAACAGTCTCTGACAAAATTACATAGACGAAGTTATCTATTATGTGGATCTACTTAAAGCTACTTTGTCTATTAATTACAAGAGACCAATCCAATACATGAACAAATAAAGTTCTTAGATAAAATATGGCATATCATGAAGAGTAAAAGCCACTTGTACCAAACATTGCTGACTGCACTCGTCGGTCAAGATTTTATTTGAAGAAGATTTTATTAAGCATACCAGATAAATCAAGCTTAGCTGAAGGTGGAAAGAAATTCAAAGGAAAGCAGTCTTTGATAAAGGTTACAACTTTTAGAGGCTGCGTCTCTTTAGGCTTAATGGGAGTCTTTATAAAATAATAGAAGAGTCAATCAAGAAGAAAAGTCTTTATCTGGAATTTGCTAAAACCGGAAAGGTATCTTCTTCAAGAATGATGCTATAGGCTTTCCAGCTACAAATGAGTTTCTCAAGAAGACAACTTTTCAACGGGAGAAATCAAAACGGTCTTTAACATTCAAAAGAAAGTCAACTACCTCCAATGTGCAAAAATTTCTGAAGCAATATAAAGGTATTACAGTGTCAATGGAGAAGGTTGAGGAAACTGAGAGAAAAATTAGAATAGAGCTTAAACAAGTAACATCTCTTAATTAGACCATGCTTCCTCCTAGATAATCAATCTCCATTGCATTGATAGACAATAATCCTAAAAGTTCTATCTTAATCATACATCTGGAGTATTGATATCTAATAAGCTTCAATGAGATATCATTTTATGGTGGTCAACATCAAAAGAAACAATCTTACAATTCTAGAAGAAAACTTAGGCCCAAGCAGACCATGATAGTGGATACGAGGTTATGTTTGAATCTCATGTATATTTTGTTTTAGATCAACATGAATCAGTTGTAATTCTAAGCAAAAGGCATGAAAATATATATATATATATTATAACAACCCGGGGCTCCAGTGTGATATTGTCCTCTTTGGGCACACACCCGCACGGTTTTGTCCCGCAGGCCCGTCACGTGCCCCGCCAAAACGGGTCACACCTTCACATC